>CAJUYI010003517.1:0-22926 GCA_910591695.1 Galerucella pusilla | reverse complement strand
CTTAATTAGGGTTTATTACTCCTCGTACTTTCTGTACAGACTTTAGACAATGATTAAATCGAATTCTGCAAATTGGTGATATAGCTTTTTTATGGAAATTTGTTCTCTTGAACCAAGGTTCGTGTTGTACAGTTGGTTGAATAGTTTTATAGTAAAGACCTTTCTGGGATATATTAAATAATTGTTGCCATTTCTGCATTACACTTTTTTTGATCAGTGGATAAAGATCTTCAACTGGACATTTATATCCCCCATTATACATTCTCTATAATTTTTTGCGGCTTCATTGACTATTTCATTATAGTTTATTCCACAATGTGCCTTAATCCAACATAATGAAATATTGTAAGATCGTTATATTTTGCATAACTTCTTCATTGAAAAGTAAAATTTATTGGAAACAGTGTTGATTTTGTTGATTATTTTGGGAGTTACCAGTAGCTAGCTGGTATCATGTTGAATGATCGCACAGAATTAATTCATGTGGACGGAACGATGACTGGTGATAGGTATCTCATAGAGATTCTACAATCTACATCCTCACGTGATACTATGGCGCGCAGCTGTTGGCAATTCCTTCGTTTTTATGGACGACCTCATCGGACCAGAGCTGTAAATGAGTATCTTGAAACTGAAGGGATCAATCGTTTGAACTGTCCCGCTCTATCTCCTGACATGAATCCCATAGAACATGCTTGCCAGGGCAGTGGCATCACGCAGAAATTCACCCAGGAGTGTACAAGAGCTTGTTCATGCGGCCCAAGAAGAATGGCGAAATATTCTTCAACAGAATATCAATAATTTGGTAAACAGCATGGGCAGGCGACCTCAAGCTTGCATAAATTCTAGAGGTGGAAAAACTCTATTTCTAAGAATACTTTTTACATATGTTCAAAGCAAGTTTATTATTGGATAATAAAAATTTTTAACAAATATACAAGTTTTTTTTTTATTGAAACTAATTATTTGATTAAATTCTGATCCATTTATAATGAACACATTTTTTTTTTCGGAGAGTTAGGGTGATGCAAAACTTTTGAATATATGTGTACTATTTCGATTCTACACTCCCAGTCCATTCGACTAGAACTTATTTCCAGTGCTTTTTTCACGTATAGTTTCATTTTTCACGGAATTTCCTTTGATCCAAGCATTTTATATTTTCAATCCCACTACTTTTTAATACTCTTATCCATTTTTTTTTTCAAAAAGCATCTCGAATCATCCTTTGAATCTATAGTGAGCCCCGTTTGTGTAACTTTTTGCTCATCACTGTTAGTTAAGCTGTGTCGACGAAATATCTAATTAGTATTTCCATCATCCATCGCTGAGGACCGAATTATTACATGTCTAAAAACATGAGGGAGGACTAAAAGGCAAAAGGAAGGTATTTTCATATATTTTTAACAGCTTTTTACACTCCATATTATTTTGTCCTTTCAAAAAGACGGATTTCTTTGAACTTGTTTTCCCCGAGCATTCTACGTGAAAATCTTTTTCAAACCCTGTCCCGTCGTTAAGGAGATCCTTGGCAAGGACCTATTCAGACTACAGGATTGCATTCAGAGGATTATTTCGGACTTTATTTCAGAATTTGATCACATCTGAAAATATCGAGTGATTGAGGGAAAAATGTTTCTTGGCCCCAGAATTTGTTATTAGACTTTGTTTAACCCAAGGTATTTAGCCATTTCTTCCCGTTACATTGTCTATGGTTCAAATAATACCCTTCTTGGTCTGCGTCATCGATTGTTGATGTCTTCCTTGCACATTACGCAGGAAAAATGGGGAAGGAGGCAGGTCTGTGATTAAGCCTTATCAAAATATCATAATAATGAACCGTTAAAATGTATTACAAACTTTAACCCTAATATTTGACTCACATAAATTTCATTAGTTCAAGTTCAAATTACGCGCAAGCGCGACCTATCAATCGGAAAAAAATAGACATTCAATATAGGCAGCAGACACACTTTTCATAGCGGCAATGTGTCTTACGTCTTTTTTTACTGTACTGTCATTATTTATGGAAAGTGAATATTAATCTAATTTTTATATTTATTGAAATAGTACAAAAATATGCCTAGATACATCAGCATTTTGGAAGTTTCCAAGTATCTTCAGGTGGAAAAGGAAGCTGGTAATTATTAGTTTCATATCATTTCCAACTTTGGTTGAATACCATCCCGATAATTTCATTTTTCAAGTTTAAGGTTATCTTTGTGTCAAAAAAGCAAATGAAATAAGCAGAGCTCTGGACATACGTCACAAACGATCACAACCACCAAAAAGGCTATTGTCTGAACCATAGAATGGGACAAACGAAGAACAGCATACTACGTCACCGATTATGACGTAACGGCAAAGAATCGTACAACGAACTCTATCACATCTGTGCCACTGTGACACTATTTTGAACAACGGTCGCGTTCTTCACAACGTAGCGCTACCGAAGCGATTATCAATTTCCTGCTTAACGCGTGTTTTGTTAACTGATCAGATTGAGCGATGTGGTATCAGCCATTTTTTCAATCAGGTTTAAAATACGCTGCACGCTACCGATTGATGATGTATTAACTGTCATTTATGACATATGCTGGAGATATATTATAAATGTCTTTGTTTGGAGATATTTTAGTTTGTATTTTAGTAATAATTTTTTGATGAATATAGTAACCAATCAAATTACTTAATTTCAAGTCATGTGTCAAATTTCATCCAATCACCGCTGTATTACAGCGATAATACCCTACATGTGGTGTTTTCAGTTTGGTGTTTATTTTTTATTGAAAATAATTAAACGTCACACTGACAACTGGATTAAAAATGTCGCGAATATTTGGTATTAGGCATTCCAAATCTCGTGACCCAATATGGCGTCTGCGGGCAAACAACTGTCTTAAGTGTCATAAGAAAGCATTTAGTACGTGGTGAATAAATTGTTTAAACGGCATTATCTCCAAAGTTGTGTGAATTTGTGATTGTTGATAGACTTTTTAAGATGCAGAGTGATTATTTAAAGACATTATTGTTGCAAAATCCAGATATTGGCAAGAAGTAAGCTGAAAATCCAATTTGTTTGTTTCCTAGATGTGAAGTGAAATATTTGTTTACAGATATCAAATGAAGCTAACAAATCTGTGGCTTAAAACCGCTGGCACTGAAAAAATTTCACAGCATCCCTGTTGGAACGACTTCCACAACCAACCACAAGGCACGTAGCTGGCATTTTTTCGTATCAAAATGTAATAATACCACTATAAGTCCTAAATAATATAAAAAGGCACAAAAACAACAATCCCACAAAATTTAAATGAACTTTTCAACAGCACAATAATATAACACCAACAAACTATTTGCCCCCAGCCGCCATATTGAATTTGTTTCGACAGGTCATTGGAATGCCTAATTCATAGAGATAGTAATAAGGGGAGAGGAGAGGAGACGAAGTCACGTGATCTAAAGCGTACTCGGTCAGCCATTTTCGTGCCACGCTAATGTCAAAGTTATTTTTAAGTGTCATTGGTGTTGTAAATTACATTTTTAAAGATACTTTTGTTTTAATTGATTGACTAAAATGGTTTCTTGTGCTGTTAGAAGTTGTACCAGTCGAGACGGCGTGGATACTAAGAAATCCTCGGGAATAACGTACCACAGGTAAGATAAATAATATGCAGGGGTGTATTACAAATATTAAAAGGGATTCACTGCATTACATCGATTATCAATACTAAAAATCCATATATCGAAAAATATCAAATCCGGTTCTGTGCAGAAATACGTTGCGTACCATACTTAACCACGCCCACTGATTCCACATGTACATATGGAACCTAACACTGGATGTCGTCTCCTTCCTTATTACTATCTCTATGGCCTAATTGCATCTAACGATTCAATTAATTTACTTCTCACAACTGTAGTTTAGAATAAAAATTAATAATATTCGTTTGTTTATACCAATAAATTATTAATCGTCAGATTTACAATCAATTTTTTGATATCTACAAAGTAAAAAATTATCTTATCGAATACTCCTCGGGTCTTGTTAAATACTCAAAATTTTGTCGTAGAGAATCCTTCAAGCGTGTTGCTCAAATATATTATCAAGCAACACGCTTTCAGCATTCTCTATGACAAAATTATCTCGGTATTATCAAGACCCTGGAGTATTACTACTGATAATACTATACATGTGGTGTTTTCAGTTTGGTGTTTATTTTTTATTAAAAATTAATCAAACGTCAAACTGACAACTGGATTAAAAATGTCGCGAAGATTTGGTTTTGCATCTAATGATTCAATCAATTTACCAATTGTACTTTTCACAACTACTGTAGTTTTAAATAAAAATAAATAATATTCGATTAAGACTAATAAAGTTTGTATTGAAAATTATTAAACGCCAGATTGACAGTCAATCTCTTGATATCTACAGAGTAAAAAATTATCTTATCGAATACTCCTCGGGTCTTGATAAATACTCAAAATTTTGTCGTTGAGAATCCTTCAAGCGTGTTGCTCAAACTCAATCTCAACTCTTGACAGTATGCTCCAAAGTGAGAAATTCAATTTTTTTGGTTAGAGGTGATACCTATTTCATAATTGTCGTATACATCAAATCAAATTGAGTTGTTGTTGTATTCATTGACATTTGACATATTATGTCGATGGTTTCATTAGCACGTTCAGCAGAATTACGAACTGATGGATCACTTTAAAAATCACCACCTGATCAACTTTGTTGGGATGAACGCGTAATGTAATTTCTACTGATTGATAGGTCGCGCTTGCGCGTAATCTGAACATAGATATATAAACATCAACTTATCCAATTTTTTTAGTCAAAAGGTGTTTTCGATTATTTACTTTTGGCTGCCGGTAGCAGCTCGTAGTGACTGAATTTCGTTAGTTTATTACCGGGCGTGACGCCTAGTTTTACCTTCCCCTTGCCCCTTGAGCACATACTGAAAAGTATGAGCTTCAAGCCACGGACATTGAATATTTGACGTTTGACCGGTTTGACGTTTATTTAAAGGTTAAGATTGTGCCGATTACGATTTAAACCGTATATTACTCAAAATATCTAAATATGCAAAATTATATTATTGAAAACATTATAATTGAAAACTGTTCTTCACAGGAAATTCATTGGCATTGGTACATGACAAGTGGTTTTGAGGATCCTGAAAAATCGTGTTCGTTTTGCCTAAAAGTCGTGACGACTGAAGCGTCACGCGCAAGTGCTTGAAGCCCAAATAAATGAAAGCAACAAAAGATTAGGGTTAACGTTTGTGATACAATTAAACGGTTTATTATTGTGATATTTTAATTAGGATTAATCACAGACCTTCCCTTTTCATCCCGTTTTTTCTCACGTTATTGTGTTATAAGGGCATTAACAATCAATGACGCACCAAAAAGGATATTATACAATGTGGAAACCACTTATGGAATGAAATTATTTGTCATTATTTCAGAAAATTATAAAAAATGCCCAAACATGTCAACTTTTGAATTGAGTTGTGCGTTATGTAAACATAAATGTGAATTTACAGGGTGATTCACGCAAGTATGCCATAGTCGGTGTTATTTTATTTGATGAAACACCCTGTATATTTGCATATTTTTGAAATCCTCTTAATGAAGCGATTCCAACAAACTAAATAATGTATGGTCAATTATGAATTATACAGGGTGAAATTTTTATTTCCACAGTTATTAAACACATACATAAAATACCTGATATATTCGATTTTAATACATTGAAATAAATGCTTAAAATGTTCCTCACCTAGTTGTTGGCAATAGCACAGTCTCCTATAAAGAACTCCTCATTAACTTTGTTCAAAGTTTGAGGTGAAATATTCCGTATTTCTGTAGTTACCCTGTCTTTGAGGTCTACAATGCTAGTTGGTTGTGTTGCATATACTTTGTTCTTGAGATAACTCCACAGAAAAAAATCTAACGGCGTGAGGTCTGGCGATCTAGCTGGCCATTCAATAGTACCTCTTTGTTCGATCCATTTATTGGGGAAGATTTCATCTAAATAACTTCTCACCATCAAAGCATAATAGGGTGTGGCCCCGTCTTGCTGGAACCAAACATTTCCATTCGGTAAGCTAGGATCTATTGCGTTGGGATATAAATTCGCCAACGCAGGAATAACTCCATTCCTGAGCATATTTGAATATTTTCCAGCTGTCAAATTTTCATCTATAAATATAGGATCAATAATATGGTCGCCTATGATACTGGCCCAAACGTTCACCTTTTGAGGGTACTGAGTATGTGTCTCACGCATCCAATTAGCATTCCCTGCAGACCAATATCCACAGTTCTGTCGTTTTACCTCTCCATTCAATGTGAATGTTAATTCGTCAGAAAAAAGAATGGTACCAAGAGCTATCTCATATCTGTTCAGCTCATTCATCAATTTTTCGCAGAAATCAATCCTACGATCTGGACCGTCTTCTGTTAACTCCTGCACAAAAGTTAATTTGTGGGAATGTAGTTTTTCTTTATGGAGACATCTTAGAACAGTATGACTAACATTATTTGTATCTGTGAGAATTTGAAGGGTGGGTGACCCCCACAGCACTTAGGCCACAATAGGGTATTTGACAATTTTTTTAAACACCATTAGAAGATTGTCTGGCCTCAGTTAAGTACTCCAAATTTTTTTCAAATTTTTTATTAAGCGGGAAAGTTGCCAAAACCAACTTTAAAAATTTTATATTTAAATAGCGCGCCAAAACGCGCTGATTTTTTATGACGTCAGTGATCTTGTCGCTCCGCCTACCGCATCCCGAGCGACAAGATCACTGACCAGCCGAATCGGAACCATCGGCTCGACCTGCGGCCGCCCACCTGAGCTGGCCTATAAGAAACAAGCAAGCAGCGAGACCTCTTACGTCACAATAAACTCACATATTTTCCCGCGCTGAGTAAATATTTGAAAATTACCATTTTTGTTAAGTTAATAAAAAATCACTGGTTTAATTTATTTGTGTGAAATATTGATTTCTTGGCATAATAGTACCACAAAGTACCTGCTCCGACTCTTTTTTAATTTTTTCCGCTCATAGGAAAATACCCTATTGGCCCATTTTGCATCCTTCCGAGGTTCAGACTTCCTTCTGGCTTGTCATCCAGCCTACTTGTTCGAAGTAGGCGATACCGTCGCCGCAAGAAAGCTCCCTCATGCTGGTTTGTGTTAGCCTGTACTCGCCGAATACGGGAAACCTAAATTGAGAGAGTGTCGGACATTCACAAAGAATGTGTTCGACAGTCTATGGCATACTTGCGTGAATCACCCTGTACATTTAAATTTATGTTCACATAACGCACAACTTAATTCAAAAGTTGACGTGTCTCGGCATTTTTTATAATTTTCTAAAATAATGACATAAAGAATTTCATTCCATAAGTGGTTTCCACTCTGTATGAACTCAATAGCCTTTTTGGTGGGTACTTGGTTGGAACTTTGGTTTTCACAATAATATTCCAATTTTTTTTTCCATTAGCATGTTTCTGAAGCATACTTGGAATTGCTAAGAAGAGGTTCGTATCCAAGATTATCTTCCGGTTTATTTTTTGAGTGAATGTAATGAGGGTGTAGTTGCTTATATTTCCGAACTCGTAGTCAAAATCTTCAACCAAAAAATTCATTGCGAACAGGACTCTATACTTCCAGGAGGTAATAGCAGTTTGTAAGAACTACAAAGTGGAAAAAGCTTATGCAAAGCTTGAAAAAACGGCTCAATTTGTATTGTGTCGAAGCTGAAAAATGTCTAAAACGAGTGCATAATATGTTAGTAATATTGATGGATGAACAATTTAAAGAAAATCCAATACTGTATTTTCATATATTGAGAAAGAATGGAAGACGTTGTTTGTTCCACTACGACCTGTTTTCTAATCACAATCACGAATCAACCTGAAACTCCAGAAAATGCAAGCTACCGGACAATAAATGGCGTCCACCTCATAGCGCATTCACGGAAATCAGCTTTCACCCTTGAAGATTCAATTAACTCAAGTTCCAGAATTTGAATATTCAGTTCGTCATTACCCTCCACTAAACCATCCAACTTTCCACTATCGTCCAGACCTAACTATAATGCATACGATGACAAATCTAATGGAATTCAAATTTGTTGGATTACGAGAATGAATCAATGTTTGATTGTAGGATAGTTATAAGATTCACGATTGGTCGATGCAGATTGCTCGATAAGCAGATGTTCATCACCATCCAATTGACAATAACATTGTTATATCTTTAAAACAGTAGCTTATATAATTGGTGCAAATGTGAAGTAACGTTCATTGAATAAATACGTACTAGGCTGTCATATTGATAACACAATTATTGCAATTATTCAAATTAATTCCCGACGACATATTTTTTTCATTGCTCGAACTTGCTGTTATTTGGGAAGCGGCGCACATTTCGTTAGATGTTTCACCAAATATTTCTTGCGCTTTAAGTTTTTTATTAATAATGATATTTTCAACATATCCCTCCGCAATAGAGGTAGATTTCCAACCTCCATGCCTCTTTAATTTTAAAATATCAGCGCCACTGTCTGCTAGGAAAGTGGCAGAGCTTCTTCTGAAGCAGTGGCCAGTATATAGAACAGGATTTGAAAGACCAAGAAATTGTGCAATAACTTTTGGCAGACTGCTAAATGTGTTAATTCCAACAGGATTTTTGGTACATTTTCCATTCGCACATTTTACAAAAAATCTGTTGTGTTCAAGAACCTGGGGACGCAACTTAATATATTTTTTTAATATTTCAACAAGATTCGTATTTTCAATGTCTCCAGTGGTAATTGCAAACTGCCGTATAACTTTCGTTTTAGAAGGTGGGATATCAACACGAAAATGGCTTCCTTCGTCTATAACATTTTCAACTGGAAGAAATGTTAATTCTGCTTTTCTGCATGCTCCTGCCATTCCAATTATCATTACAACCTCAGCCATTAAGTATTTCTGATAATAGAGCATTACCTGCTGCCTCTTCAATATCGCTTGGTAGTTCTTCAGAACTTGAATCACTCATTTTTTTTCAAATAATACTAAAAATCAATCCTTCTAAAAACCTTCCGTCTAGACTTTTTCACAAAATGTTAAACTGACAACTAACATGAAGTAACAGCAACAAACTAAATTCATGTTTTCCAAATTTTTATCAATTATATTAAATTTTATTTTTTCATGACTTTCTTCAAAATTAGAAAAAATCTTGTATGCAATACGTTACGAAATGAAGTTTTGTGTAACTTGTGAGTTTTTGCGAAACTCACTTCGTTCGTTCCGCAAAAATCTCACGCGTTACACAAAATTAGGCATTTTGTAACTGATGGCATAAATAGCTATTAAAACGAAAGTAAGCATGCAAAGGGACCATTTTCCATTCTATTTCAGTCAAATACGGACCAAAACTCGAAAGAATGCTGAAAACACTCCAAAACGATAGGAAAACACATAATTCGACCTTATTTTATCCAAATACTCCCGATTTCACGTAAAACAGCTCGAAACGGTCAACAGTTCTCGAAATGAGTCAAAAAACCCTATATCCACCCGAAAAGCACACAAGAAGACGAAATAATGCACAGACTCACTCAAATATACTTTAAAACGAAAGTAAGCATGAAAAGGGACCATTTTCCATTGTATTCCAGTCGAATACAGACCAAAACTCGAAATAACGCTGAAAATAGTTTAAAACGATAGAAAAACACATAATTCGACCTTATTTCTTCCAAATACTCTCGATTTCACGTAAATACAGCCCGAAACGGTCAACGGTTCTCGAAATAAGTCAAGGAACCTTAAATCCACTTGAAAAGCACACAGGAAGACTAAATATTGCACAAAGTCACTCAAATATGCTTTAAAACGAAAGTTAGCTCACAATTGGACCATTTTCTATTCTATTTCAGTCAAATACAAACCAAAACACGAAATAACGCTGAAAATAGTTTAAAACGATAGAAAAACAAATAATTCGACCTTATTTCTTCCAAATGCTCTCGATTTAACGTAAATACAGCCCGAAACTGTCAACGGTTCTCGAAATAAGTCAAAAAACCTCAAATCCACTCAAAAAACACACAAGAAGACTAAATAATGCCGTGTTCAAGTTCACGACTGTTTATAGCTGACTCTAATATAATATCACACAAAATGTTTGATATTGTGCACTCTTGTTAGTCACTGAAATTGCCAGTCGAATGTACATGAGCTTCGAGTGGAAATTAGTTATTCAAATAAACGACCAGTTCAGGGGTGGCATTCTGTTCACCTAGCGAGTAGTCTTGAATCGATCTTGTCGATTTATACATTCCGTTCACCAAGTTTGGTTGTTTTGGAGCGACAAATAGTTCTAATTTCTGATACCCATAAGGTGTCACCTACGTATTTTCTATATTTCCCTGTCAAAATATCAATGTAAAATGTAAAATCCAGGTGACGTCGCCTAAAAGCGATCGCAAGTTTTTATGAACGGAATGTCACCCCAGGCTTTGCTACCGTACAAATAGGCTCCTATTGATTGGTCTCGCTAGTATGGTAAAGTCGATGAAGCGATATAGTCGGCCCATGTTAGTTTACCACCTCCTGAAATTGTGTCGGATTTCTTGAGCTTTTCGCATATTGAAAAGACATTGAATTACACTTTACTTCTCAAAAATTTATTGAATTCGAGAGAAAATAATCAATTCCATTCTCTTTCTCAAATCTCGGGCGCTCTATCAGCCCTGTACGCCATCACAAGCACAATTTCACATTACTTTCAGAAGCTATCACTCCAGAACGGGTTGAGTTATCGGCTTCGAATTTTCACTGTGCAATATGTTTGAGTCCTAGTTTTTGTTTACCATGTTGCCATTCCAAAAATTTTTCTACATTCTACGTAAAAAATCAATGAAAATACCACTTTTTCCAAATTCATGTTGTAATAAATTTGTCGTTAATGAAAATTTTTCATAAAATTTCGCTAGTTTACATTTGTGATGATTGTGAATTCAGTGCTATAGTTATATTATATTTGAGAAAAAAAAGCCTGATGTACTTTTGTCTTTTTTGGCTTCCAAACAAAATGGATCACACTGTATAAGCATTTTTCAATCTAACGAATACTACCAAACATCCACTCCGTATTTAACTGAAAACATTGGAAATTCACAGTTCAATTTAAATGTAGCAATGCCGACATTCTATTTCCGTACGTTATCTTTGTCATGTAAGCGAAATCAATACCCATCCATTGTGCCTCCACACCTCTATGGTATTGGTGGCAACAAGTAACCACCCTTAGATTAACACCGCATTACTAGGGTCACTATTAATCAGCTGAGTGTGTACGGATTGCTATCGAGTAATATCTAACGGTCATTTGCTGATTAGGTGATTATTTGGAAGATAAACGTTGAAAATTTGGAAATCAATTATTTTGTTTGTCGTTACCACAATTAATCAGGCGTCCTATGATTAAATAGTTCGTAAAACTTGACGATAGTTCATTTGAAAACCAAGAGGAGTGATTTGAGAAGTCGTACTCACACTACTAAAAATTAGTTACTAGAAGGTGTGTTCTGGAAAAGTGATCAATAGTCGTGTCCCAAATATATTAAATATGTCTTGATTGGCAAATAAATCAGTCACGCTTAGTTATGTAGAGCGCGGATTTATAGCTATTATGCCATAAGTAATTTTTGATGGCAGATGTATTTTGATCACATATATGCATGAATTTTAATAAGAGGATTTACAGGGTCAATTTGTTTTTGTGCCATTATGCCTCTTTTCAGTTTTAATGCATTTATTTTTTTTTCGTGCTAGTTTTATGCATATTTTAACAATTAGTGGTGTATTTGGTGCTAATTTTTTTACATCTACTTTTCGGTATGTCAGTTTTTGATATATTTGTCAATTTCCGATTAATTTACTTTATATTGATAGATTAAACGACTTACCTGTAAGGAAGTTCAATCTTCATTATACGAGTAACCACGTTCGTATAGACCACCATGTAGTTACGCTTGAGTCTCTCAAATATGTCACTGATTACAAAGCAAAACAATTTTTTGCTGACCGAACCTCTGTAGGAACCTACCTAAATATCCTCATTACGTTTGAAGTTCAAATCTGATATAGTTCTGGGTTAAACACGGGATGGGAGGGTTGGTCTATATGAACGTGGTTACTCGTATAATGAAGATTGAACTTCCTTACAGGTAAGTCGTTTAATCTATCATTATACTTCTTAACCACGTTCCAATAGACCACCATGTAGATGTTTAAAGCTCTATATATATATATATATATATATATATATATATATATATATACAAACAGACAAATCTTGAGGTAAGCAGCAATAATGAAGGAAAAGAGTACTCTTTTTAGATTTCCAAGCTTTCGTAAATATTTATTTACATCTTCAGGGAACTACAAAAGTGAGAAAAGACATAATTTACAAAACAGTTCGCTACACAGTTTTATAACTTACGCTAATCGAGAATGTATCCTTGATGTTATAATCGGGAAAAGCATTAAGCAAATTATTTCAAGAAAAAACAATCCAAATGGCTTTAAGAGCCCTAGTTATAGTCACATAACTTTTCAATTTGTTCCTTGATAATTCCTATCCCAAATCCTTATTAAGAAAGATCATTTTCAATACATCATCTGTTTCAGCAGATAATCCATCACTTCCAATAGTTGAAGCAGGTGTAACTGATCAGAATGCTTTCTCTATCTCTGAAATAGTTCCCTCTTCTTTTTCTACAGTCTCTTTACCGTACATAAGGGAAGTTACTCCCAGACTTACTAAGATTTTTTCACAATACTTAGACAATATTAAATTTGCTTGTAAGAGTTCCTTAGTGTTGAAATCTATATATAATCCTTTAAAAGACAAAATACCTATCTCTGATAATAGTAACATAGTATATAAGCTTTGTTGCAAAGACTGCAACTCTACATACATTGGCCAAACCTCTCAGAAATTGTCCTGTCGTGTATCACTCCATAAGAGTGATATAAGACTTCATCCCGAAAGATGTTCTCTTGCTAATCATGTTTCCTCTTTAGACCACAGAATTGATTTTGAAGGGATTAAGATCCTATCAAAAGAAAATAATTACAATAAAAGATTATTCTTAGAAATGTCTTATATATTTCAAGAGGATGACCGGATTAATAAGAAAACAGACATTCAAAACTTAAGTAATCTTTATTCCCTCCTTTTAACCTTAGATAAACATAATTTTCATAAACATTCAAATAATAATTACAATATTTTTTAATAAACTTTGGTACCTCCCCCGTATTCTAATATAATTTCAAATGGTTTTTGATAAAGTCGTTACTTCTTCTTCTTTTTACTATATCTCGTATAAAAGAAGATCTATTATTAACCTATTTTCGATAATTAGTCGAATTCCACGTGTTTGTGTGGATTCTTCACTTTGTTTTAAAATGAATTTTTATATTTTAACTTTTTAATTATTTTATAATGTGACTGTTATGTGATTATAACTAGGGCTCTTAAAGCCATTTGGATTGTTTTTTCTTAAAATAATTTGCTTAATGCTTTTCCCGAGTATAACATCAAGGATACATTCTCGATTAGCGTAAGTTATAAAACTGTGTAGCGAACTGTTTTGTAAATTATGTCTTTTCTCACTTTTGTAGTTCCCTGAAGATGTAAATAAATATTTACGAAAGCTTGGAAATCTAAAAAGAGTACTCTTTTCCTTCATTATTGCTGCTTACCTCAATATTTGTCTGTTTGTGTCCTAATTGATCAGCAACGATCACATGCGCTTGTCGCTTTTCAGTATATATATATATATATATATATATATATATATATATATATATATATATCAGATTTGTAGGCGAGAAACACAATACTAGGAGTAATATTTATATATGAACCTAATCTAATGCAGTTCTGCCTATGTCTATTTAATTTAATAACGAGGCTATTAGTTTTAAAACTAAGAATTTTAAAATAAATTGAGTAGCTCGTTCAATTTTGTCACTAGGTAAACTAATAGTCATCTTTTACTATCCCAGAGAAAACCCAAAAATTTTATGTTTTGACATGGGTGTAAACAGGATTTTTCAAAATTAATAATGAATCCCAATTTTGAAAGTACCTAAATCAATTGTAGATTGTGTGTTCTCTTGACATAATACTTTTGACTTACCTAGGGCCAAAAAATCATCTAAATAGTTTACATTTAAGAAACATCTTGATCTGAGATAACTTAAGAGAGGCTTAAACATTTTGCAAAAAACAAAAGGTGCTGTGGATAGCCCAAAAGGCAACACGTTAAATTCAAATAGACTAATCTGAAAGGAAAATCTAAGGTGAGAATCTGGAAAAATAATATCCCTTACGGTTTTGAAATTTTCTAATTTAAAAGCTATGTCTGAACGTAGGTGTTTAGTATTTCCAAATAGAGCACGAAACGATAACCGCCGGATGTTTTCTTAACTAGAAAGTAAGAAGACATTAATTCGCCTTTTTTATGTTGACACTTTGATATGGCTCCACTGTCAAGAAGCATTTTAATGTTTTCTTGAATATAAGGCTGATCCGCTTTCGGGATTACTTTAACACTAGCGGTATTAAGTTGACTTGGTTCAGATGTAAAAGGAATCTTGTAACCCTTAAATTGGGAATAATCTGGGTTTTTACGTCACTGGGAATATTCTCCAATGCCAGAGTCAAGGATATCACCTCTCCCACCTATCTTGGAGGGAAGAATATATCGCATCTTTCTTCTTTTCAAGTGCTGATAAGAGTTTCTCAGCTTCACAGTTGATTACAGGAGCGGCTAATTCTGGGCATAGTTTGCTGGAGTCAGAGTTTTATAATGTTCCTCCCTAGATTCCTTATCTATTACCTCCGTTAAAAAACTTTGCCAACGACTAACTAACTAAGGCATCATCTAAGGGTGGACGAAAATTTGTCGACTTACTGGGATCAAATCCCAAAGAGCATCTTTTAACACATCTACAGAGCTAGGAGGCTCATGAACCTCTGCAAAAACTCTGCCGCCTCACTCTCTTCTTCTTCATCTGAAGAGGGTAAACCTAACCTATTAAATTTTCTTGTTGGTTTCGGAGTTGGTAAATCGTCAGAGTCAATATCGCTTTCGCCTGAAAGAAGGCACCCAATACATATTCTATTTTATTTTTTGTACTTTCTAAATATTATAGATCTAAAGGATCTATAATCATTTGTATGATTTTAAGTAGGATAGTTGCATAAACAACATCCAAATTTTCCTTTAAAGAATCACCATAAACTAAATATCTGTATAATGTATCCGTTTCATATTTTTATAATGAATACACAAAATGATATGACACAAACTGTAGTGGCATCAAAAAACAATATACATAAATATATTGCTGACTCTCTCACAATCGTCTTAACAGTATTGCATAAACAATAATCTTTCACACGATGTAGACCTATTGTATCCGAAACTAAACCAACCCAATTTTTTAAATACTTGAATTAGGTACATAATGATGCATAAACATCATACTTCGCCTAATAAAAATCAATAGTCTATTTCTATTTTACTTCTACGACGTCTTTTACCCATTTTTGTCACAACACCAATTTCAATTTATTTTATTTATCGAACAGTAACACATTTATCGAGCACTGAAAGCGTAATGAGGATATTTAGGTAGGTTCCTACAGAGGTTCGGTCAGCAAAAAATTGTTTTGCTTTGTAATCAGTGACATATTTGAGAGACTCAAGCGTAACTACATGGTGGTCTATTAGAACGTGGTTAAGAAGTATAATATAACGTGACAACATCGTACTAGCGTTACCCAGTACATGTCTATTGTTCGGGGAATTTTGTGGGCCGATTGTGGATACCCTCGGCTTTAAACCAAATAGCAAATGTTATTAATGGAAATGTTGTTGAAGATCTTGCGATAGATGCAACTCCTGTTCCTAAATTTAAATATACCAATTACCAGCGTGGATTTTGAACGAAGTTTTTCTCATTCAAAATTTGTGCTGAGTGATAGAAGAATGGGATTTACTGTTGACAATTCAGAAAAACAATTAGTTATTGGATTATTCAAAGACGAGTAGCTTGTAATGTTTAAAATTTCATTCGTTCCTATTATTTAGTGTTTTTTTTTGCAAGAAGTAAGTTTCTGCTTTTTTTAGGAAAAAGTAGTCTTCTTATTTACATTATCTTATGACGAAATGACTTTTATTTTTATGTTTTTTGTGTAAAACTGTGTTATATTGATAAAGATATTCGTTTTTATAAATTACTTTTCTTTGATTTTTTTAAATTTCATGCATATTTATGAGCTTATTTCCAGAAAATTTTGAGCGTTTTTAAGCGCCTATTTTGAGTTTTTTTATGCTTAAAAATCCATGCTCTAGTTATGAGTCGATTTCTCCTCTGATCTGTAGTATATTCTTCAGATGTATCTAAGGAATAAGCAGAATATTGAACTCTAACCTGTTTCGTATTTGAAATTTCTAATTCAAACTGAAATATTAGATTGATATTCAAGTGAATGTTTTGAAAAGAAGGTCGATAAGTAAATGTATGAAAGTACCTATGCTACAACTTGCACTTCACAACAACGATATTACAATTCATATTCGTTTTGATTGGGAGTAAAAGCACAATCTTATGTCCTAAGCGAAGTGCTAGTACTCGATGTAACAGAATATTGCAGATATTCAATACAATTACTTATAGACCAGTGCAGAAGCCTTAAGAAATATTAAAAGGTAGAACGTGTCGCGGGACACACGGGAGGAACTTTAGTTCCTTTTAAGCAAAAATTATGTAATACATCTGAGGTTATAGATAAACAATTTGCACATTCCTCGGTGGTCGAGTAGTAAGCAAACCAGACTCTCACGCGGTAGACCCGGGTTCGATTCCCCGTGTAGAATTTTTTTTGTCAATTTTTTTTTTAATAATTATTCTGCTTAATATTAATAACTACAACAGGTAGACGTTTGGAATATTTAGCAGAATATTCATTATTATAGACAATGGTACGGTACCCTTCATGAGGGAGTCCGACTGGCAACATCTACTTATAACAGCATCGTATATTTAAAAAGGGAGACCGTAGCATTATACAAATTGGACATTCAAGAACTGTACGTTTATCACAAAAAATAAGTAGAAAAATAAATTTGAATTGTTAAATTTCCAATTTGTTATATTAGTTATATTACAGGTTATAGAATTTTTTATTTTATAGATTTTTTCTTAAGTGGGTCGTAGAGAAGATGTGCTGTTCGACTCGTGTGGATTGTCCATATCGCACTTGAACGATTGAGAACTCCGCCTACGGCGTCGTGCTCAAACTTCGTCCTCGTGCGATATGGCACAAACTACTATTTCTATCAAAATATGCCCTTTTACATTTAAAAACAAGCTGCCAAATGTCAAATCAATTTATTCATCCATTTTAAAGTTATCGAATTAAAACATTCAAGTTTTCAAAATTTCAACACAATGTATTTCGAAAAGTAAATGTGCTAGACCCCTTAATCCTCATATCACTTTGTCCCATTTTACGAGAGCAATCTACATGCAAACGTTGTAATTACCCTCAATGTTCGAGATGCTTATAGCATTTTTTGCGCGATCGTATCGAAATAAATTCCGAATAAAATAATTTAAATTTCTTCGAAATGAACGAAATGTCAAAAGTGACATTTATACTTGTCGATCAGTTTAAAATGTATTTTGCATTTTGGTGAAATTGTTTTCATGCTATTCATCACTTTTCGACGTCTGAACGGTAAGTAGATCTCTTACCGACGTGTTAAACTTAGAAACCAGTAAACACAACCTACCGTCCTGACAACCGATGCTGTGAATAAACAAAAAAGATCAATCGCGCAAAAAAAATTATGGAAATAATGGTAAAAATTTATCGGATCAACTTCAAGTAGATCACCAGCAATGCGAATACCAGCTTTGCATAGAATTTCAATATATCATCGTTGGTTCAGTGGTAGAATGCTTGCTTCCCACGTGGGCGGCCCGGGTTCGATTCCTGGTCGAAGCATATGAATCGCTGCTTCGTAAACGAGAGAGAGACTCAGGAGAGAGCACACGCACGCAAGCAAGGCACATAACGAAGCAACGTAACATAACTTAACGCAACGGTCAGATCTTTTGCGTCGTGACCCCCGGTCACTCAAACATAACCTGACGTAAAGAACTAAAGTTCAAAAAGTGAAAAAAAATAATAATAGGATACTACCAATTAGAAAGGGAGGGGAATATGATATAATTGAAGAAAAAATCAAATTACGGGCGATCTAAGTTCGGGAAGTGGGAGGGGGTGAGTTTTTAAGGGTAAAAAAATTGGTTTATCTCGATTTCCGGCAAAACTACAAGTCCTACGGAAAAAAGTGGCAAGTGATTGGAAGAAACTTGAATTTGAGTTTTTTCACATTTTTTGCATTTTCTGAGAACATTTACCATGGAGATGTATATTTTTTTCAGACTATCAGAAAGTAGAGGTTTCAACGAACAAATTGCCCACCGACTTTTTGAAAAAAGCTGATATTTTGACGCAAAAATTTTCGATTGTGAATTAGGGTGCTTTTTTCATATAGAGTCAGAATAGGGTGAAATCAAATAAATTACAGCGTATTTGGGATATAATAAGGTGAGTTTCCAAGAAATTCTGTTGAAAAAATAATTTTTTTTTGCAAAAGATAAAAATAAAAAACCAAAAACTTGCTTATTTGAATTTTTTGCATAAATGTTGAGGCTATATGTAAAAACTGTGAATACAAAAGTTGTAGGGCTTTTCATTACTCACAACTTTGCCATACAACTTTTTTCCGTAGGACTTGTAGTTTTGTCGGAAATCGAGATAAACCATTTTCCACCCTTAAAAACTCACCCCCTCCCACTTCCCGAACTCGAATCGCCCGTGATTTATTTTTCTCTCCAATTACATCATATTCCCCTCAATTTCTAATGAGTCCATGTCAATACATTTATGCAAGCGTAGTTGAAGATTTAAAAAAGAGTCTCTCAATTGTGGTTGAATATTTTTTATAACCTTTCTTATGTTTTCCTAAATTTAGCTTCTCGATGTCATGACTAGTTCAGAAGTTATGCGCTTGCAAAAATGTACGGAATTACTGTGGTCAACGAATTGCAGTCTATCTGTTAAAGATAATCTGCTCCTTAGGAACACCTTAAATTGCTATATTTTTGAAAAGTAGAAGCTTCAGCCTATCCGACGGTACAAAAACATACAGGGTGCGTCATTTAAAGTTATTGATCTCCAAAAAAAACAGGATTTTTCCTGTAGTCTGGGGAAAAACACAAAATTGGCAACAGCGCAAAAAAAATTTCTTAATTCCTGAAGCCGTTCAGTCAAAACCGCCTCTCGATATCTTAATCGATTCTCAAGTTATGGCTCATAAAATGTGTCGGAATTCGAATGATCACCCTGTATTATAGATTTCAACGAATTGAATTGTTTTATTCCATTCTACAGTATGGATCTACATCAAGTAAAAGCCTCATTCATTCAATTCACTGATATTTTCACTTGGTTCCCATATATTCAACGTGTTCACCCGAAATGTGTCTGTGCATACAAAAGAACTCCATTTGCTTTTATATGCTTTCAAAATAATTTAAATGATTACCAGAAAAAGTTATAATCCCCGAAATAGTAAATGGCGAATTTATACAGATTAAAATGGTGAATTATTAAAACGAATGTGCTCCTGTGGAATAAGCCCGTTAAGCCCCATATTCAATTCATATAAACTCGGTTCTACAGTTTGAATGTCCTACTGAGAATATTGAACTAGTGGAGCGTATTGTTTGTGAACTACCCAGAATAATTATCAGCGAAAATTTTATGTTTAACTATGCTTTTTCCAGCGAAATTGGTATTAAACCACAAGTATTCTCATGAATTCAGCGAATATAAAAATTCTACAGGATTATCCCGTTATTATCCAATTTAATATCAATGAGTGCTAGACGAGCTTTTCATTGCAGGCGTGATTTTTATAACTGAAGCGGAAAGTGATGCGTTCAAATGCTCAAAAGACAATTTGCGCTTTCATTGGAACCAGCACTTCACTACTGGAGCTCTTGTCCAGAACCAGGTAGCAGAAATCGTTCATCTTCATTGACTACTTTATTGATGTGGTGAATATCTTTATAGCTGAGTACACATGACTAGAAGTCAAGAAAACATTTTTGTATTCTGTGTAAAATTTTTTTTTTGAA
Organism: Galerucella pusilla; assembly: GCA_910591695.1. Lineage (NCBI taxonomy): Eukaryota > Metazoa > Arthropoda > Insecta > Coleoptera > Chrysomelidae > Galerucella > Galerucella pusilla. Next base: position 2,607 of record CAJUYI010003517.1, on the reverse strand, counting down.
ATTGCAAAGCGCTTTCGGCGGTTAAGCCATCATCATCCTTTGAAAACAGTAATAATTTGAGTGAACATTTGGTTAATTCAAAAGATGAAATTAATAAATTATCAAAAAGTGGTATTTACAAACTTGAATGTAATGATTGTGAAGCTACATACATAGTTAGAACTTGTAGGCCTTTAAAAGTTCGAATAGGTGAACATTTGATGTGAGAATTCAGCTTTTGGTCATCATTTAAAATTTAATAAACATAGTTTCAGTCCTAATCGTAAGTCAATAATTTTAAAACAAGTTAATTCTAAAAATTTTAACAGGTTGGATTTTCTAGAAGATTTACAAATTAGTAAAGAATTACAAAACAATGATCTTTGAATAAACAAGTACAAATTAAAAAGATCTTATATTATGTTCCTTTGCATAGACGTTTAATAGATTAAATAGTATATCCATAAAAGTTCTCTCTATGATGATTTTCATATTTATCAACAACATTATCAGATTGATACCATACAGTTCAATTAATGATCATCAATTCAAAAAATTTCATTACCAGATCAAAGAAAGTTTTTTACAATAATTTCACTTTTATGTTCATGTTGTATAGCTTGAGTTCTGTGTCCACTTGAATTGTCATCTGTCATTTTATTTTTAAATTGAAGTAGTGTCACTTTGTCTTTCGGTCTACTAACACGTGTTCGTGTAGTGGCTGAAGGATTTATGAACTTAAAAATGTTCATAATGTAATAAATATGAAACAAAGGGCATCAGCTGGCGTAGGATTAATAATACATAAAGACTTAACCGAGAAAATTAGAAAATGGGAAGCTATAAATGACAGAATAATAACCATAGGAATGGAAAAACACAATAAAGAAGTGAGTACAATAATAGCAATATACGGACCAGATGAAAATGAAAGAATAGAAGAAAAAGAAAAATTTTGGGAAAAATTGACAGAAATAACCGAAAATGCAAGAGGAACAATAATAGTTATGGGAGATTTTAATAGCAGAGTGGGAAAACAGGACCATATATATAAAACAATGTTAGGAAAATATGGAGTACAAACCAGAAATGACAATGGGAAGAGAATGCTTCAATACTGTCAATTACAAAACTTGATCATCACAAATACATTTTAACAACACAAAAACATACATAAATTCACAAGAATACAAGCAGAGGAGAAAAATCAATTATTGATTACATTCTGGTACAGAAAGAAAATAGGAAGAATGTTATAGATGTTAGAGTTCGAAGGGGAGCAGAAATATACAGTGATCATTTCCTATTGACAATAAAAATCAAAAGAGACACAATGGAAAAGAAACAAGAAACGGTGACTAAAAAAGATGAACACATCACGATCAGATCGTATGAAATGAGAGACACAACTGTCTAGATATAATGATATTACCAACGAAAAACTTGAAAACAAATACAACGACATTAAGAAAGCAGAACTACAAGAAGCGTGAAACATTTTTAGAAATGTTATCATAGAAACAGCTAGCAGTACATGTGGCACCTACAAAACAAATAATACTTAATAGAAAACAGACATCATGGTGGAACGATGACATGAAGGAGGCTATAAAAGAAAAAAAAATACAATGGAAAAAATACTTGAACAATAATACAACAGAACAGTATGAAATATATAAAAATCGAAGAAAACAAGTAAAAACATTAGTTAATAAAGCAAAAGAAATTTCATGGATTGAATTCGGTAATAAACTAGAAGAAGACAGTAAAAGTGACCAAAAACTATTTTACAAACCACTAAAATCAATGAGATCAGATAAACCCGTAAAAGACATACAAATTAAGAATTCAAACGGTGAAATAATTACTAACGAAACATATTATATAATGAAAAGATGGAAAGAATATTTCCACACTACTAGGTCAAGAAAATGGAGAGGAATCAATAGAAACAACAGAAAGGAACCAGTTAAACGAAAGCGAACCATTGATAGAAATGCAAGAACTGGAACTGGAAGAAAGAGCTTATTAGAAATAATCAATAAGGCATGGAAAAAAGAAACTATACTAGAAGAATGGGGAACAGCTCTAATAACACCGACACACAAAAAAGGAGACTACAAAAATTGCAATAACTATAGAGGGATTACGTTACTGAATACCATAACAAAAATAATAGAAAGAATAATAAACAACAAACTCAGGAATAAAATAGAGTCACAACTCTCAGAACCACAAAGTGGGTTCAGGCCCGGAAGAAGCACACAAGACCACATATTCACCATAAAACAAATAATAGAAAAAAGAAGATCAGAAAACCAAAATATATATCTGGCATTCATAGACCTAGAAAAATCCTTCGACAAGGTATATGCAGAGAGTAGAGATAGCTGAGGGAGCATTTGCCGATGACATAATACTGATAGCTGAAAATGAAGAACGACTACAATATAATATAAAAATATGGAATTAAACACTGAAGAGAAAACAAATGAGAATAAACGAAGATAAAACCAAGGTGATGACCATAGGAGGCGAAGAAATAAATATAACTATAGATGATATCAAAATAGAACGAGTGAAAGATTTCAAATATCTAGGTGTAACGATAGACGAAAAGGGAAGACA
>CAJUYI010003516.1:11790-22927 GCA_910591695.1 Galerucella pusilla | reverse complement strand
TAAGTATTAAACACTATAATAAACAAAATTTACACATATCAAATTTAAAAAAAAAAAAAAAGCATACTTACAAAAACCATAACAATATATATATATATATATATATATATATATAGCTACTATTTTCAAGGCCCTCTATGTAAATTTTTCTTTGCCAAAAAGACAAAAGTACATTAGGCAATTTTTTTCTCAAATATGACTATACCACTGGATTCAGAATCATCACAGATGTAAACTACCAAAATTTTATGAAACATTTTTTATTAACGACAAAGTTATTACAACATGAATTTGGAAAAAGCGGTATTCTCAGTAATATTTTACGTAGAATGTAGACAAATTTTAAAAATCGCAACATGGTAAACAAAAACAAGGACTCAAACATATTGCACAGTAAAAATTCGAAGCCGATAACTTAACCCGTTCCAGAACGGGTTGGAGTTATAGCTTCTGAAAGTAATGTTAAATTGTGCCAAATAATTTCATTAATTAACAAAACAAAATCAAGGAGTCGCAAGTAGGCTTTGATTTTGAAATTTTATTTATGTCATGTCTGAAATGGTAAGTACTAAATGTTCCAAAATACTTAACTATTTAACTATTCAAGACTATAACTTGAAATTGTACTTTTTTGTGGTTACAATGACAGAAGTGAACGAGAAGTAATAGAAATAGGTAATCGGAGACATCCAGATCGCCGTATTTGCTGCTTTGTAGTGCACAAAATTAAAAAAAGTATTTATTGAGACAGGAGCAGTGACCAAAAGTATTTTAAAAAAATTTCAGGCAAGAAATTTCAATGACCGTATTGTCATAGACTAGTTTGCCAACAATCCAAATTATTAAGCACAATTTTACATTACTTTCAGAAGCTATAACTCCAGAACGGGTTAAGTTATCGGATTCGAATTTCCACTGTGCAATATGTTTGAGTCCTAGTTTTTGTTTACCATCTAGCCATTTCAAAAATTTGTCTACGTAAGTTCTACATTCTACATTCTACATTAATGAAAATACCACTTTTTCCAAATTCATGTTGTAATAACTTTGTTGTTAATGAACATTTTTTATAAAATTTTGGTAGTTCACATTTTTGATGATTCTGAATCCAGAATGCATAATGTACTTTTTTTGGCAAAGAAAAATTAACATAGAGTGCCTTGAAAATAGTAATTTGTGCCAAAATACTGTTTTTAATACTGAATCCAACAAAAAAAATCAAAATCGGTTGAGAAATGCGGATTTTATAGGGGTGCTTCCAAACAAAATTGGTCACAATGTATATATGTATATATAAGAAATTTATAAGTACATATACTTTTGTCTTGTGGTACGATATCTTTTTAGAGTGTAGTATTTGTGGATTTTCAGGTAGCAAATTTCCGGCGGTATTCGTGAAAGGCGCCCATGACAGACTGAAATAACTTCATTTATTGAAGGGATTCTCGAGCTCGTACTTCCTAATGATACCTTTGACAATTGCTGAGCTAGGTTATCTGTTTTAAAATGTATAGTTTATAACCCACTCTCCAGCATACTTCTCTAATAAACTTCCAGCTAGTTTTTATTGCTTCAAGGAAATTGTATTTTTATATTTTTACACTTTCCATAGTGAGCTTTTCAAAATTGATTATGGTACATACTATATTCGCACTTTAAGTCTTAAAAAATATTTATTCGCTTAATCTTATCCGTGTTTATATGAAGAAATAAAATTCTACCGTACCGAAGCTAAAATACAACTAGAAATTTTAATTTCACATAATTTGGAGTATTAAAAAAACGCTTCTCAATTTCACTCGAACATGTGAAATATGATAGGTAATTGTTGTTTTAAAGTCCACACTTTGTCTTTATAATACTCAGCGCATGTTTTGCTTTGCACGGTCGATCTCCTTCCTTTCTCCTCTCTAGAGCAACGTCAAGTAGATAAAGGTATATTTGAACGGGTAGAGCGTGCGCAATCCATTTGCTTTTAATATGTCAGTTAACAATTGAGGAATTCTATTTTTCATTACGGTGAGCTGCAATGCTTTTTTTCAAATTTGAACTTTGTCACTAGGATATTAAAATGTGAAAAAAAGGTAGAGCGTGTCGCGGGACAGACGGTAGGAACTTTAGTTCCTTTTAAGCAAACATTATGTAATACATCTGACGTTATAGATAAACAATTTGCATATTCCTTGGTGGTCGAGTAGTAAGCAAACCAGACTCTCACGCGGTAGACCCGGGTTCGATTCCCCGAGGAGAAGTTTTTTTTTATTGTTCATTTTATTTTTAAATAATTATTCTGCTTGATAATAATAACGACAACAGGTAGACGTTTGAAATATTTGGCAGAATATTCATTCTTATAGATAATGGTACGGTACCCTTCATGAGGGAGTCCGACTGGCAACATCTACTTATAACAGCATCGTATACTTAAAAAGGGATACCGTAGCATTATACAAATTGGACATTCAAGAACTGTACGTTTGCCACCAAAAAAATTAGTGGAAACATAAAATTGAATTGTTAAATTTTCAATTTGAAGTTATATTACAGTTTATAGAAATTTTTATTTTCTAGATTTTTTTAAGTGGGTCGTAGAAAAAATATGCTGTTCGACTCGTGTGGATTGTCCATATCGCACATGAACGATTGAGCAGTCCGCCTACGGCGTCGTGCTCAAACTTTGTTCTCGTGCGATATGGCCATCATATCCACACTAGTTGCACAAACTACTATTTCTATCAAAATATGCCTTTTTACATTTAAAAACAACCTGCCAAATGTCAAATCAATTTATCCATCCATTTTAAAGTTATCGAATTAAAACATTCAAGTTTTCAAAATTTCAACACCCTGTATTTCGAAAAGTAAATGTGCTAGACCCCTTAATCCTCATATCATTTTGTCCAATTTTACGAGTGGAATCTACATGCAAACGTTGTAATTACCCTTTACGTTCGAGATGCTTACACCACTTTTTGCGCGATCGTATTGAAATAAATTCCGAATAAAATAATTTGAATTTCTTCGAAATGAACGAAATGTCAAAAGTGACATATATACTTCTCGATCAGCTTAAAATATATTTTGCATTTTGGTGAAATTGTTTTATTACTTTTCGACGTCTGAACGGTAAGTAGATCACTTACCGACGTGTTAAACTTAGAAACCAGTAAACACAACCTATCGTCCTGAGAACCGATGCTGTAAATACACAAAAAAGATCAATCGCGCAAAAAAATTATGCAAATAATAGTGAAAATGTATCCGAACAAATTCAAGTAGATCACCAGCACTGCGAATACCAGCTTTGCATAGAATTTTGATGTAGCATCCGTGGTTCAGTGGTAGAATGCTCGCCTTCCACGCGGGCGTCCCGGGTTCGATTCCTGGCCGAAGCATATGAATCGCTGCTTCGGGAGAGACTCAGGAGAGAGAGCACACGCACGCAAGTAAGGCACATAACGAAGCAACGTAACATAACGTAACATAACGTAACGGTCAGATCTTTTGCGCCGCGACCCTCGGTCGCTCAAATATAACCTGACGTAAAAAACTAAAGTTCCAAAAAAAATGTTACTGCAGATTCTGGAGAGATATCCTATATGAAAATAAAAATTGCTGAAACCAAGGGCTTTGTTTACATTGTGTAGTACTTTTCTTAATGAAATATTCAAATTTTCAAAGGAACATTGAATATCATACGAGTATGAATTTGTTCATGTTTACTATAACCACCAATAACATATTTTCCAGAGATAAAGAATAATTTGCGAACTAGTTTCAGATCATGAATTAAGCTTTCTTTCTTTGGAAGAACATTTTCAGTAAAAGTTTAACAGCATCCAAGAATATTCAAATAATTTCCAAAATCAATATCTCAGTCAGCTGGAAAGTTCGCTTGAAAAGTTTACGACAATGTATCGCTTGGAGTGTTATATTCCATTATGCTACGCACTGCAATTCTCTCACGAAAAAAACCAATTTGATAACTTCGAATAAGTCTCGGAATAAGTTCATATCGAACTGGACGAAAAATCATCTTTATTCAAGGTTTCTTACAAAATCTTAAGAAATATTAATGTTGATAAAATCACACACATTCAGTGCTATTCTGCTTGCATTTTGCTGAAAACATTGTAGTACAATCAATATTGTTATGGTTATAACATACAGCAATATAGTCAAATAATTGTGTATTCTGTTTCTGTGTTCATAGCAAGAATGGTTCATGGTGTTTACAAAGAATATACACAACAACAAGAAGTGGAGCCTTTGATGTTGATGGGACAAAAATAAATAACTTATAAGGTGAAAGCTAGCTCTGGCATACACTGCAAAACATAATAAGTGCTTACAGCTTCACTCGAATCACACTGAGTGAAAGTATTTTGGCACAAAGTTGTGTTTTATCAAATAGGTATTTTTCCATCAGTCTCTACTTCTGCACTTTTCATTGCCAATATACACGTGAAATGGATCATTTGAAAAAATATTTCAAACTTTAATCTAATTTGGGTCTGTGAAGACCATAAGAAAAAGATCCACGTGTGACATATGACGACTAATTATGAACATGGCGTCTATTGACACGGTTTTATTCGAAGTTTCTTGTTGTTGGTATATTCTTTGGTTTTGTAAATAGCAATGTTATGGCCAGTAACGTGAATTCAACTACTGGCTGCACTGTATTTCGCAGTCCATGATAAAATAGAAGATTTGAACCTATAAAATCGAGAAATATTTTGATTTATTTGTTAAATTATTACGGTTATTTCACTAAAAGACCATTTCGTAGATCAGAGCCAAGTATTGAAAGCAAACTAAATTATTAACTTTGAATCCTTTGGTGCTAAAATCATAACTACTTGATAAATTTTGGAGAAAAAGGAGAATAGTACGTAATAGCATTTCCATCAATTCGCCCAAACATTTCCATCTTATTAGGAAGAAAAAATTCTAACTTTTCGACAAAATTCAACTCTCTCAATGTTTTCCGTTATAATTATTTCCAAGTGTTAGACATTTGTGAGCAGTACCTATACTTTTTTATCCAAGTGAATATCTGCAGGTATTTAAGTTAATAGTTATAAAATAAATTACTTTGTTGTGTATTAATAGTCTTGAGACAGAAATTGGGAAACTTGGGAATTATCAAATGTTTGATTACAAAAGAGTGAACTGTTTAGTAAAACTAGTTTGCATTTAAATACATTTTCTTGATAACAATTTTGAAATTGGTAAAAGTAAAAGTGTTTTACGAATGCGCAGAGTTCATATTTTATGATATACCTCGTATATAACTGGAAATATATAATGGAAATTTTGATACACTCTACCCCTTAGGTATAAGAATATGAGTATTTTTTTTCGAAAACAGAAGTGAAATTCCTTAGGCATAGGAAATTTATTCATTGAAATTAAACAATTATTATGTATTTATACATTATTATTATTTTAATATAAAACAGACAAAATATTTGTTTTTTGAATGAAGTTTCTCAGGTTTCTCCAGCACATTTCTAAATTCAACTGAATCAATCCACCAGAAAAAATACCAATTTTTGTGTGATTCATATGTCAGTGAAATGGTTATTAAAACTTGATATTTTGTTCGAGGTAATTTCAGATCGGCCTATAATACTCTTGATGTTTGTCATATACTCAACAGCTATTAAAATTTATAAAGGTGTGAAAGAGAATAAAAAACCAGCGGGTTCGAATGAGATTAGGGCTGTTTCAGTTTCGACGTGATATATTGCAAAAACAGGCCATTGAATAGGTTTAGTCATAAGTTCCTCTCGTCTTGTTTGGATGGAGTATCTATATATTTATGTGCTCGATAAACAGTTATTTTTAAAAATATTCTTTTTTTTTTCGGGTGCTGCCAATTAATAATAATATGAATGTGTATTTTGGGTGAGATGCCGATATTTTGAAGTCAAGAAGCATGTATTTTATTCCAAATAAATAAATGTGCGATGTACAGAATTAAGTTGTATAAATATGTAAGCAGCACTTCTATCTGGATTTCAAACTTCAAACACATCCAATTAATCCGGGAAATATAGACCGAACAACGGCCGTTGGACTTTGCTCCATTATTTCTTAACGAATTAGGTTTTTTTTTGGAACGAAGTTCCTTATCGCGCGTTGTGAAAGGAGGCTAGACGGATAAAATTCTTACGAAAAGTTTTGTCACGACACTTTTTGATATAGGAAGCTATGCGTCAAGCTGTGCGCATCGCATGTTTCTCTGTCTGTATCTTTCTCTCTTATAGAAAGCAAATAAATTGAAAAAATTTTCACCAAAGCTCGGGCGCGAACCATCAACCTACGCGTCTATATCAAGGCATTCAACACATGCTGCCATGAGCTATCATGTGTATTATATGCGAAGAAAGGTATTACATGCTGCAATTTCTATTTCTATTTCGCATTGAACAGTGTGGTGTCGCGTCGATTATTTTTGTTGAGTGTATACAGGTTTTTTGTAAATAATAAATAATAATAATAATGAATGAATTTTAATAAATTCAAAAACAAATCATATTTCAATATTACAATTTCAGAACGTATGTATTTAGCAAGCCGTGCGTGTTCTAACCTATACGCTGTTGTATTTACGAAGTCGAGAGAGTATATATATATATACACTCTGTTGTGTTTACAAAGTCCCGCGCATCTATGACGTGTATGAAAGAATAGACAGACAGAGTATATATATATATATATATATATATATATATATATATATATATATATAAATGTTTCGGTGTGTGTATGTATATGTACAATTCCTTCACTAATTAATCGAAAGGAACTTCGTTCCATCCGGGTGTCCCTTGACACCTCTCAACTTTTTTTATATTAAAGATCTTTCCGCCCTCAGAGTATGAAATTATATACTGATATTATTGTTTTTTTTTCTTCGTCAGATTATCGTCCATTATATTGTATTTCAGTTGTAGTTGTATTTGTCCTTGTATCCCAAGTTACAATTTATGCTGATTATTGATTAAAAAATGGGTTAAGCAGTTTATTATTCAGTCTAAAGCTGAATATCGGTATCAAACTTATGTTGAATAAACCCTTGTTAAGCTCTTATTCACCCAAAAGTGGAGAATTTAAACAGCTATTACTGGACATTATGCCAGTCATGACTGAAGGATAGCTTCTTCAGCTCTTATTCAGTCGTAGTTCTGCCTTCATGCAGATTGTGTAGTGTAGTGTAGCTGATTTAAATTGCTGACAAAGCTTCTATGCAGCTCTTGTTCAGTTCACCTTCAAAGCAAAAACAAATTAATACGCATTATACATTTTTTCAATTGCTATTATAACTGAATTTACAAATATTTTTACTTACCCTTTTTTTCTTCCTTCCTTCGGTGGGGATTGAACCTGGGACCCATGGATTATCATTTAACAATCGATTCATCTTTACCCTCTAAGCCAAGCGAACACATGCTAAATGTTTGCGAATAATGGTATTTGTAAATCTACATGATACATGATACAGAAATATCAGCGATTATGTGTTTATTAAAAAAAACTAACTAATTGGAAACAGCTTTCAATTTAATATGTGAAAAACTTAATAGACGTGCTGGAGAGCCCCTTTAAAAAAAGTCCAAGTTATGCCAAGTTCCACTGCTACATAAACATATTTATATCATGTATTAGAAGTACCGAACGTTCATTTAAACTTGATTGAACCTGATGATGAACGGCCACCAGCAAGACCAAGCAACATTATTAGAGCAACTGATGTCTTCATAAATTCACCAGAACCTGATGAACTGCCACCAAGCAGCATTATAAATGCAAATGATGTAATGAATGCAAGCCTTATAAAATTGCCAGTAGTGACATAGTCAAAAACATAACCTAAAAATCGCTGAATGATATACACGACTGCATGCATAAATTCTCATTTCAGCGAATATCAAATGGCTGAAGTAGTATATATTTCAGTATCTATTTTTTGTTCACAGACTACGTATATCTGAACAATGTTTTCAAAATGGGCCTGAACTAGAAATTCTTCAGTCTGTGTCAATAAAAGCTAAACAGTGGCTCTCAACTTTACTGAAGAAGGGTTTATTCAATGCATACTAAGCTGACTATAAATAGCTGAGCTACAGCTGTAAAAGCGCTTAACCAGCTCATGTCCAGCAATTCTAAATAGCTGAACAATGAAATATTTGATAAGCAGAAAAACGCTTTTTCAGCCTGTATTCAGCTAGTAATAAAAGGCTGAACAACACCGGATTGAGTAAGCTGAAGAAATGCTTATTCAACCTAAGTTCAGCTAGATAAGCATATTGCTGAACAATATCAACTAAGTTGGCTGAAGAGGCACTTATTCAGTATGTGGTTCAGCTTTATGGATGCTGCTGTATAATGGCATTTATATTGTCTGATTCGGCGCTTTTTCAGCTTATTATTCAAGTTAGTAGCTTAATCAGTCTTAAACACCATTAATCAGCTTATTGTCTGAACAGGCCCAATAAATCAGCGATCATTGTTACTTGGGATATTTCTGACTACACATCGAAAAATCCTAAGCGCCAATAAATTCGCCGAATCATACTTTCTTCTGTCTTTATTGTTTGTAATTTTAACTTCATATGAAATGTCTTTCTCTTGTCGATATGGCAACACCTTGGAATAATTTACTGTGTATAATTCTTGATTGACAAAAGTACGATCTCGCATGCAGAAAAAAATGTTACTGTTTGATAATAGATAGACCGCCTGGTCTAGAACAATCCCTCTTTTTGTGAAATATTTGTGAAGTCAAGCTACCACTTCAGGATTAAGTAACTCCAACTACCAAAGGTATGTTGTCAGTTGCGCAGATATGCTAAATCCTTTTCTTTTCCATGTTATAGATAGGAATCCCTATTTCATTAAATGTGTGCAATAAGTCATTTTCAAAGCTGCAAATGGGATTGGAGAATGTAAAATGCTCAAAGATTATTTCAGTTCTATATTATATGAAAGCAGTTCAGCAAATGAAATAAATTTGACTGGTTTCAGTGAGTTCAAACTCATACATCACATAATACGATTGCAACAATACTTGTATATTTTCTAATTGATTATTTACATGAGTTATTTACATGCATATGAGTTTTAACCGCACCATTGGATTCGCAGTCGTTGATAATAATTACCGTATAAATTTACAAATGTGTTAGTTGTCAAACGTTAGGGACACAACTGCAAATTAAATCAATACCGGGACACTGACAGTTAAAAGGATTATTTTTGTGAAATTTTAACAGGCAATTAATCTATGCAAACATTGGTAAATTGGGGAGTTTCTTTGAAATTTAGTCTGTGAACTATTCGCACCATCTTTTTTGAATATAATATATAAAATATACAGGGTGGGGCAAACTTCTGACATCGGAGGATTACATCGTTGTGGTGATAGATGGAACTTTATAGTTTTGTGTGAGCTAATACAGTTACTGAGGGCACATTTTGAAAATACTTTCGATTCTACAGGGTGTCCCAAAACCACGTAGCAGCACAAACTTACATTTTTTTAAATGGAACGTACTATATTTTGTTGAAGAATCGAAAAGATCTCACAGAGAGCGTTACAAAAATATATTATAAGGGTGTTTTACAAAGATATGGCCAGTTATTAGCAAAAAAGACCTCCTCTTTAACACTCTGCAGAACAGTAAATTAAAATAAATCAACAGGTCTTTGTGTTCAAATGTCATACACACATCATTGGCTGTGCTCAGTATTAATTACTTTTTTTATCTGTGGCTTCTTTAATACAGGGTGAAACAAAACGCAAATCAAGCAATATCTCAAAATTTTTAAATGAATCACCCTCCAAAAACTCTTTGCCCAGAATTTTTTCGTTTCTGAAATAAAATACAAGGAACTATAATATGTATACAGTGCTATTCAAAAGTCCCCTCCCCCCTCGTATCTTTTGAACGGCTACACTACAATAATGAAATTTGGAGGGTGAAAATAAAGTGTTGTAAACTTCTCTACGAATGGTAACAGGTGACGTAATAGTAATAGATGACGTCACAGTGCCACTCTGGCCAATAATTTTAAATAGGACCTTATGGCAAGTGATATCTCGTTTGAAAGGCGTTGACATTGGCTACATAGCCATATTAATTTTGTTTGAGCTTAAACTAATTTTGACGGATACATTGAATAAATACCAAAATTATTATTTCAAAGTACTTATCGCCGACCCAACGCAGATTGTCGCAGACTCAACGCAGACTTAACGCAGACTGTCGCAGACTCAACGCAACTTAACGCAGACTTAACGCTGAATGTCACTCCCCGTCGAGATTCGACTGGAGGTAACCTTTAGATTCCTTTTCCCCACGAACAAATATTACAAAGAACTATGAGTTATCCTCGGAAATACCCACAAAAAGATATTGCTGTCATAACTTTTATTAAGTTAAGACGCTTAACGAGACTCTCGGGAAAAACCTATTGTTAGATTTATAAAATATCTATAGCCGATATAAACTACTTTTGAAAACCGGAAATTAGGGTTGTAGCGCATGGAACCATAATCCTTTGTCGGAATACTTTTATTAATTTTTATTGGCTAACGGAATTACCGTATAAGAAACATTTTTCCCAACCTTCCAAAAAAAATATTATGCCAGGTCCGTACTTAGATAGACATTATTCGTAAATAATTGATTTATTTAAAGAGGCAAAAACTGAGAAAATAAAAACGGTGCAAAGTAATACGAAGTGTTATTTGGGTTGTGGAATAACATTTAATTTTTCAAATACTTTTACCATAAGCCACTAAACATTCTCCATTGAATTGAGATTTGGTCTTTTAGCAACCCATGAAATCGTGTCAATGTTATTTCAACAGTTTAATTGCGTAATTGCTGGAAAATTGAATTATTGTTGAGGAAGATTTCCCTAACCGATGGAAACATTACCCAATCTTAAATAATTATATAGCCCCTCGCATTTGATTTTCCTTCGTTTTTCCAGCGCATTCCTAAACCTCCTCCAGTATCATTCGTCAAATTGGTGATTCTTATTTTTCGCAATGCGTTGTTACTTGGGGTCTAAGCAAAGACATTGTCTCCATCTGCACTACCAGAGGATGCCCACAGGG
>CAJUYI010003515.1:13419-26915 GCA_910591695.1 Galerucella pusilla | reverse complement strand
ATTATCAATCTTAAGATCTTTATGGCACAATTACGAACAAAAACACATCAATGAGTATGATAGTATAATGAACAAAAAAGATTAAATGTTAACGGGAAAAATGGAAATACGGATATGGGAGGAGAATAGTACCAAAATATATTCAACGACTGGCCATTGGAAGAATGCATGGAGGACTATTAGAGGACGATAATCAGCAAATAATTAAATGAAGAGAAGAGGAGAGTAGAAATACTAATTACGAAAGAGGGAAATATAAATACTGTTGAGTTCGACAAAATCACAGAGGAAATAATGAGAAGCAAAAATGGAGAGACTCGCTGCTGCATATGTACAATAGAGCACAGGAAGAAGAAACCTTGAGAAAGAGCACTTCTAGTTTCCATTTGATAGAAAGGGACCATGAGAACTGCAGCAACCAAGGTATCACATTATCCAGTCATATATCATACACAAACACATATATACACTGACACTTCACATTATCTTACGCTCGTTTCGATAACTAAGCTCCTCTTTGGAGACTGAAGGGTATCTCTAACCGGTATATGAGGATTGCGAAGCACCATATCGTTGGCGTAGTGAGTTTAATCTGTGTTCAGTGTTGAGTATTGCCCGTTGAATCCAAAATTACCAACTGAGATGAAAATGGAGCTAATAGGAAGATAGAGAAATAGGGAGAAAGGGAAGAGAAGAAGTATATTAAAGTTGCCAATATTTAGGAGTACCGGTAGATGTAATGGGAATACAAAACGCATATATTGGCAAAAGCGTTCAAAAGACCAATGATCTCTACCTACTAAGAACAATGAACACAAAATTTTTAATTATTATCAAAATTCGAAGCAGTCGTAAGCGGAGGATTTTAAAACGATATATCGACCAATGTTAACATTTCTCTGTGATACATCGGCCCTAGTACAACAAAAACGTCAGATACAAGCATCAGCACCATGAAATGCCTGAGAAGAGTTAAGGGGAACATCAAGAGATGCATGAGAAAAACAGATTTTGAGGTACATTGAATTTAACAGTGGATTTATTGGGAAGTGGCAGCTTGATTCATGGGCATCGACAATTATTGCACCGAATGAGCGAAAGACGGTAGGTACTCGTAGGTAGGAAATTATAACTCAAATCTCATTTAAATCTAAAAATATAAATATTTAAAATTACACAATTATTGGATTGAATTTTTGAAAATTTCCTAAACCCAGTTTAAAAGCAGTTAGTTGTACTGTAGAAAGGTTTACTTTTGAAACCCTACAAAAGCGACGAATTTTTTGTTATTATTCAGGATATTATCACCTGCTATCCATTCCTATGTGACAGCAGTGAAATCAGGGCGGGCGCCCCTTAAATGATGATGGAATGTGTGTGGCGAGTGTTGGAAGTTGGACACTTGAAATTGTGGAGTCTGAAAATGATTTAAATGAGTTTGAAGTTTGATAAAAGGGAGAATGGTAGGAAATTACCTGCTTAGTCAAATAAAACTATGCGATTATTTTCCTTCAACGTTAAAAGTGACTGGCTTTGAAATAAACTGTACTTTAATTAAAACTATTCACATTCACATACGCTGTAGATTAATTTACAAAACGATAAAACTGTTAATACATCCCAGGGCTGGATTTTCACCTTAATAACGATGTTTTTATGCAATGTTTTTTGAACAAATGATTCTATTGACAAGATGTGATAAGTATCAAAAAGTTCTCCTGGTGAGTAAGAAGAATCGGAGTTGAATAGTAAACCATTGTTATTTTCAACGGATACTTATACCACAATTGTTCCAATCATGGAAACTGAAGAGGACAACTATCAATGGCAGATTGCAGGATGCTGCAGATAAGATAGCGGAACACATTTTCTGCAACTGCAGGGTAGCTTTTTTCACCGTCATAAACATCTGGAGCTGGTCTACTTAGAGCCCGGTCAGGATGCAAATCCTTGCTTCAAAACTGATAATAGGCTTCCTCAGAAGCCTGGATGGTGTTTGGTGACAGTTGTAATTTTTGTGTATCCATTATTTTCCGAAAATGTCTACCTACTTTATTGAGAAATTATTTGTTTCAGCCCTCACATCGTGAAATCTTTCCATAATTGGATAAAAGAGGTTGGAAATGTTTTCACTAACAAAAATAGTTTGAAGGTTATCTGTGGCTGACGAATGCTGGTTAGCGCAACCGCTCTACCATGGTACTAAAACCTCTCCGAATAGCACTTGAACAAACCGTTAATAATCCGTACTTCAAAGAAGTGATGCGTTTCAAGTCCCCTGGGCTTGATCACAATTTATTGATTTAGAAAAAAAATTATACAAAGTGAGTTTGAACTATGGAATGCTCCCATTATCTTATAAACCGATAGCACTATTTCTAGAGATTTGGGTGTACAAGGATCTTGTGAGATTACCGATATTATTTGTGGTACTCACATTGTTTTCAGATCTTCACTTTTTTTCGGAATAATAATGAACTCAGTCATTTCAAATGGATCACCCTGTATAGGCATGTTTTTTTATATCATTGGTGGACTTTAGATTGAAGAAATGACGCGAAGAAATTATTGTTGCATCATCCACGATACACTTACTCACGGTATGCTGATTTCTACTTCAAATTGCGTCCGAGTCGCGCAGTTACGTCACGCGGGAACCAGTAATTTACACACACCTCAAACCAGTCTTTCGATTCATTGTACGAGGGTCTTTTTTTTCCAACCTCCGATCGCATAGTACGAAGGCCAGACATGCTCGAAGAAACTAGTGTGCCCGATAGGCGACTGCGCATCTCCTCTTCAATACATTCTGTCTCTGGCGAGACCAACACGCTATTTTCTGTTGAGCTGTAGTCAGGTAAACATGTCTGTAACTATTGATTCTCCCGCCAAGAGTGAATTGCGAAGTGTTATTTGTTTCTTGCAAGCAGAAGGTAACAGTGCTGAGAAAATTCATCGCTCGAGTGTATGAGTTATGGTGTTGTTCGTCAATGGTGTCGAAAGTTTAAAGATGGCCGAACTGATGTTCATGATGAAGGGGGTCAAAGAGGCAAGTCTGTGGCTACAGACGACCTTGTTCAATGAATTGACCAAGTGATTAAGGAAAATCGAAGGTTCACCAAAAGTGAACCTTCGAAATTACGGTGAAATTTCCAGAAGTTCCAAGATCCACCCTCTATTCTGTAGTGACTGAACAATTGCACTATAGAGAAGTTTGTGCTCGCTTGGGACCAAAAAGGTGTACTCCTTGTGGATTTTATGCAGCCGGGAACAACAATCAATGCAGATTATTGAGAAACTTCGCGACACTTACGGAGAGCTATTAAAAACAAACGAAGAGGCATGCTGACTTCTGGAATTGTTCTGCTCCTTGACAATGTCCGTCATCACAGCGCGCAAGTAACCCAACGGCTCCTCCAGCAATTTCAATGGTACATTTTTGAACACCCAGCATATAGTCCCGACCTAGCGCCAAGTGACTTCAATCTTTTTCCCGAACTGAAGCAGTGGCAAATGACTTGGAACTCAGAAACACCGTACAACTCACTCCCAATCATTAGCGGCAGCATTTTATGAGGAGGGTATTGCAAAGCTTCTTCACAGATATGATAAATGTCTCAATCGTCAAAGTGATTATGTAAGAGAAGTAACCTGCATTGTAAATTACTTCTGATAACAAAATCTTTTCTGTATATTCACCCGTCTTTTCTTTATAGCCTATCGGAGGTTGAAAAAAAAACCCTCGTATTTTCATGCAATACAAGGTTTGTTAATTTTAATTCCAATTTTACGTGAGTTGTTTCGTTTAATTGGAATTTTATTACCAACTAATTTACTGTTATTGATGTTATTTAATACTGTTTCATAATATAAGGTTATTTTTGTTTTGTATATGTTACATACCAAGCCCGATATTGTACAGAGCCGGCTCTGTACAGGCGATTTTGTACAGAAGGGGTAGGAGAAGCAAATTTTGACTTGATACAAAATGACCTGTACGAAGCGGTCTTCGTACAAAATCGTTTGTACAGAGCCGGTTCCGTACAATATCGGGCTTGGAACGCAACATATATACGATTTCCAAAACTACCTGAAAAAGCTGGACAAGAAGATGTTAAAGTTCACAAATTCCAAAAAATGATTGTAAATATAAGCTTTTCCTACTCCTATACTATGAGTTATTAATTATATGTCAATTTTCAGTTCCATAATGATACTCATTATAACACTGGTTTTCATTATGAAACTGAAAAATTCACCAATAGAAATCTAGATTTTTAAATAATCAAGTAGACAAATTCAATATTTTCTGTAGAATCATAGACAAAATAAAATTATATTTCATTTCTCTATGGTAGAATGTTTTGACAGTTTCTAACAGATTCGTGTGATTTATGACAGTTTGAATCTTTCGCGTTAGTTTTTAAAAGATATATCGAGCACCAGACCAAAAATACTCAATGACCAAGGTAAATACATATTTAAACTCATCAATTTTTGCTCACAATAATTCATTACTAATTTTGTATAACAGTAGCCTACCTATATAGGTTTTATGCTATTAGTTCAAAAATCTGGTCCCGTATCACAGTGAGCAAAAGCGCCGCATAATGTTGTTTTCGATCTATACATGCCGGGTTCGAGGCCCGGTTGGTGCGTTTTTTTCATATTTTCTTTCAAATAAAATTTCTTGTTCGTAGAAAAAATAGTGTACCTATCTCATGTAGTGGTTATTAACCATACGAAGCTCGCCTTTGGCTCGTTCTGTATCCCAGTGACACCTTTGTTAAGGAGTCTTGTATAATAAATAAAATGTAATGGTAAAATAATGAAATATAGCATATATTATGTATAATATGATGGTGGGTCTCAATTTTGCCCAACCATAAATATCTCTGTTTCAAGTCTCTTTAAAATGTAAAAAATATATATAACCTACATATTTCTACACGTTTTGTACATTGTTAACTCCCAGCATCATTGTACTTACCAAAAAACGATAAATGTTATTGATAATGGAGTAATATTTCATATTATATCTAAAAAAACCATCCACACGCTGGCGGCTACATTCGCAAGAACATACCGTGGTAAGTGTATCGTGGCATAAACCATAATTGCAAACCATTCCACCGCTGTTTCGAGGTGATGCGTATATTGAAAGTATACAAGACTAGTACGCATTCATAGTGTTCTTACAGTGTGGTTCCACAATGTGTAACAAAATAAAGTTTTAAGAAATATTCACGATTTCTTCGTAGTTGTCGCGTATACTTTCTGATACTGATGAATTAGTTAAGAGAATATACAAGGCTAGAACCAACATGTTCTAAATTTGTATAGGATGGCGTATTAAAAATGTAATAAAAATAATAAACTCGTTTGTGAGGGACAAAAATATTTATTGTAAAATAAAAGAAACAAAAATATGAAATTCTTAGAAAGTCAATTTATTAAAAAAAAACCTATATCTATTATTTAAAATTATTTTGGTTTTGGGAGACATTGAATGCTAAATCATGCTTCCTTTTTCGAGTTTGTTTTGGTTTAGATATTCCAGATGGAGAAGGCCTTCCAGCTTGTACTTCATTTTTTGTTTCGGACCCTTAACTCTTCTGCTGTTGGATGAACGCGTATTTTACGAGACAGTTTCCGTTTTAAATTGTTGTATATAAAATTTTGTGCCTGATGGTCTGTTGTTATAGATTTTAATGCAGAGGATAGTAAGCTCATTGCTTTCAAATTGGACGAGCTAGGGTGTTGCTTGAAAATGTTTACCAGTTTGTGTAATTCTCCTTCCATTTGTGCGGGACATTCATTGTATTTTCCTACGCATACTGAACTATTAACATTTTGGGAAATGTCCGCAACGGTAGTCCGCAACGGTAACTAGAGCAGTATATTTTTCGCAAAAATTTCAACGTACGTAATTGGAGAATACACGAGATAAAAGCAAGATAACCATGTATGGTTTCTAAAAATAGTTGCGGCGTGTGCAATTTTCAACTATAAGCCAACCAATCTATTTTCTATGAAGCACATTATTCAGATATTGCCTCACCACACACGCATAGTGAGGTGGAGCACCATCTTGTTACAGCCAAGAAGTGTTCCATGTTATTGTCATCGGTCATCACTAGTGGAGCTTATAAAGATGCTTAATTGTGTAGTATCTAATTTTGAGAATCTACTGGCATTTTTATTTCCTTTTCATCACATTATCCTATATGTGTTTCCATTTGATGAAGTTTGTTGTATATTGACGGGAATATTTGAAATATTCTCAATGTATAATATCACAATAAATCGTCTCAATATCTCTTGAAGGTAGAATTCAGTGGAATGTTCTAATGTATTCTCCTAGTGACACTGTATTATCAACGTACAGAACAATTGAACTAATTGTTAATGTACTCCAGACATCAAAGAGCGCAAAGAGCAGAGTCATTTAAAATTTCATATACTCATTCCAGAGCTCATAATTTTCGGATTAGCTTCAACTTCCAAGTTTAACCATTCGTCATGTCAACGTCTGAATGAAAACTTGACGTTCAATTCCGCGAGATCTAAACAAAGAAAAATTGGTCGAGTGTATTACCTTTTTTGTCTTCAAAATGATGTTCGAGCTGATGAATAAAGTTTTGTTGATATGAAAAGTTATTTGTTTGCTCATTTTTTTATCTACCTAAACAAATTGACTTTTTCTTCATAAGGATTTGTTTATGTGGATGAAGGCTTTTGTTGAAACATATTTGTTTTCAATAAATATACACACAGTGAGGCTTCACCAGGAAGGAATAATAATAATTATGTACGCCTATGGCGAATGGAAATTTTCACAGCTGAACTAACCTTCTACAAGGTTCCCATCGTATACCTATAATATGGAAATTTGTACAATGTTATTAATAGAAACTTTCGCAAATAAATGAATTCATATTTCCCATGATAAGTGAGTTGAAAAATTAGATATTTAATGTGTCATGAATTTTCTGAAAAACAGGGTATCAAGAAATATCTTTACTGATAATTTACAAATAATTATGGTCAATAGGAAGGAATGGGATCCAAATACCATCACTAGAAGTGGAAAGGGTTCCATTTAATGTAATAGTAATAGAAGGAACTGAGATAGGAATGTATGGGCCAGAAACCAAACAATTTGAAGCGGAAGTTGTGCCCAATTCAATATTGATAATATATATAACTAATCGTAAAAGGCAGAGGATTATCATAATGCCAGATAGTCAAGCAGCCAATAAAGCACTGGGTTCCTGACTAAACACCTCAAAAGGTATGGGAACGCCTGGACAAACTCAATGAGCTAGGAAAGAGCACTTCACTGTGGATTCCAGGAAACTGCCAAAGAGGGAAACTGAAACACCCTTCTGGGGACCAGTGCCCTTTTCAGGTATCAGCTTCAATGAGGAGGTCTCTGCAAATAGACCATTTTTTTGATTACCTAATCCTTTTTCCTAAATTCCTCGAATATATAGAAAAAAAGGGTTGTGGAAAGGATCACAAATGCTACCAAGGGAAAAGAAACTGAAATCTTGGGAGAGCTTTACGAAGCAGTTCAACTTTTCTGTTGAAAAGCCCAGAGATGTCGAATATCAAATGTAAATAAAAACATTTTATTGAAAATAAGATCTTATTTTAATGAATTAGGCGACCTTCAGATTTTTTGGAAGACCTGGAGAGTATGATGTGGTTTAGAATATTCACAAAATGATGATGTGGTGGGATTGGATGGCGATTGAGAATGGGGTAGGATTGCTGGTTTCACTATAACTTTCCACTGTTGGTACTAGTGCTTGGTACATTTTAGAGCCGTTCTGAAAAGTAACCGTCTCTGGGTGATGTTTCCGCGGGTGTGGACTGATCTATTCTCCAGACAGCGGTGGTAACAGTGTTCACCAGTGACCATTAATTCAGCAACGTGTCTTTATGAAATTAGAACCGGTTTTGTGCTTATATAGATTGAATGAAACGATTTGTGTCATGCGCAATAGCATTCGACGAATAAAATGATATAAGAGGAAAATATGAAAAGTCATGCTTAATTAGTGAATTTCAGAAATTTAAAGATACTGTTTTCAATAAATATGACATTATTACTGTTTCAGAAACTTGGTAGAAACCAGAAATTGCAGATCAAATTATATCTTTTCCAGGTTACAAACTCTATAGAAAAGATTGTCTCCAGGGTAGAGGAGGAGGCGTGGCAATTTACTTGAAAAATAATATTAAATGTCAACTAATTCATAATATACGTGTCTCCACTGAACAAATATGGATTGAAATCGAGTTTAATCACAAAAAGGTAGCCATTAGTTCACTTTATTCACCTCATGTTCGTGAATCTCAATTGTTTATTGATGAGCTAGAAAATGTAGTGAGTGAGATTATTCACATGTACGAATATTTAATGTGTTTAGGCGATCTCAATATAGACAATCTAGATCCAGAAAGTATAGAATGTAAGCATTTACAAAAATTCTTAGATTCTTTTGATCTAAAACAAATAATAAATGAACCAACTAGATGTAGTGCAACTGGTACGTCGCTACTTGACTTAATAATATGCTCAAATCATTCAGATGTTAGACAAACTTCAGTGCATTCAGACAATTACATAGTTGCACAACAGCTCTCTTAAAAGTAACCGATGATATCCATGCATCTTTGGACGCTAATTAATTGGTAGCTTTAGTTTTGCTAGATTATTCCAAAGCCTTCGATCGTATAAATCATAAGTTATTGTTTTCCTTGTTGAATTTCATTGGTTTGGATACAAGTGCTATAAATTTGTTTCGTAGCTAC
Organism: Galerucella pusilla; assembly: GCA_910591695.1. Classification (NCBI taxonomy): domain Eukaryota; kingdom Metazoa; phylum Arthropoda; class Insecta; order Coleoptera; family Chrysomelidae; genus Galerucella; species Galerucella pusilla. The sequence goes on along the minus strand of CAJUYI010003515.1, from coordinate 18,092 downwards.
CTCAGTAATCGTCAGCAAGCAGTTACCTACTGCAATAGGTGTTCTGCATTTTTTAAAATTAATTCTGGAGTGCCTCAAGGCTCTATACTTGGGCCAGTTCTCTTTATAATTTATACACACCTCTTTTATAAGAAATTGCAACACTGCTCGTCTCATTTTCATGCGGATGATACACAGTTGTATTATTCTTTTAAGTAAGAAGATGTGGTTGTGTCGTGTCAGCATGTAAATGAAGATTTAAAGTCACTGATAGCTATATCCAATAATTTTTGTTTATCACTGAATAGTGCTAAATCAGTTGCACTTTTATTTGGAAAGCCAATGGCCAGGAAGAGGTGCTTAAGATTAATGAACTTAAAAATTGATGATAATATTATTAATATAGACGATAGTGCAAAAAATTTAGGATTGATCATTGACTCTGATTTACGCTATTCGTCCCATGTAACTTTAATCGTTCGTCGCGCCTTTGCCAATCTCAAATTAATATACAGCAGCCGGACAATGCTTACAAAAAAAACAAAAATGATATTATGTGAATCACTCGTATTATCACAGTTAAATTACGGCGATGTGGTTTTTGGGCCTAGATTATTAAAAAGAGACGTACTAAGGTTACAGCGTATTCAGAACTGTTGCATCAGGTTTATATGTGGATTAAGAAGGAAAGCACTCACTTCATCATATTATAAAGAACTGCAGTGGCTTACTTTGGAAGAACGTCGCAAGGTACGTGAATGTGTATTGTACTAGATTTTACATATACAAAAACCTCCGTACTTGTACAATAAACTTAGATTTAGAACCGATGTACACAATCTAAACCTGAGACAAGTTGGTCGCTTAACGATGCCTAAATATTCAACCGCCTTATTTGAGGGCTGCTTTTCATTCAATGTAGTTAGGATTTGGAACTGGATACCCGATTATTTAAAAGTACTCACATTGAATAGATTCAAACGTGAAATTAAAAGTAATTTGCTTAATGGTAGATTAAAAGCGTAATGGAAGATGGATACCTATATTATCTATTTTTTTTTTAAATGGAATAGTATTATAATTTTCTTTGTAATAAAACTTGTAATTTCTGGTTTCTACACAAAATGTTAATATTAAATGATAATTGATTTGTAATTCCCTTCTTGGTAATGGGTCTCTCACGGTTTGTTTTTCTCTTTCATTCTTTTATTCTTGGTTTATTCTTATTTTTTTGACTTTAATGTAGTTTGTATTATTTTTGAATTGTATTCATAGTTTATAGTGTATAGGTTTAAGTATTTAACTGGTTGAGTGGAAGAGCAAATTCTTGATTTACTCAAGAAATTTGAACCCTGCCATTTGGCAAACTGCTGTATAACATAATGTACCTTTTTATGTATATCTTTACTTGTATGCACTGTATGTTTGGCCAATAAAAGCATTTATTATTATTATTATTATTAATTCCACATTTTCAATTTTCAATGTATTTCATTTTATGAACGCTTTATTTCATTGTAGTTTCAATGTTATTTTATTCGCTGTTCAAACTCTACTCGACATTCTCTATACGAAACCTGAATAAGATTAAGCATTCCATATATATGATGATGAATTTAAATTAGCATTGATATTTCCAATTATGTAATTTCAAAATCGATTTCAGAAGGTGCAAAATCGAATAAAAGCAATTTTTTACAAAAACAAACCGTTTCCCAAAGGAACAATCCCTTCTCCTACTTAAATGACAACGATAAATTGTTCTTTACATACTAAATAAACTCCTTGTACCTCACAACTTCTCCATTCACTCTCCCAACATTTTTCTTCCTGTTAAAACACAGTCCAAATCGAATAAAAACAATCCCATTTGCCGAACGTCTCTACACCAAATGGAGCGCACATAATTTTGATGAATTAGAGTTTGATTGATTTATATAAATGTAAGTGGATGAAGCAGAGTCCGACCAAATTATGTCAGCTGAATGATAGATGTGATAGCTTGATATCGCTCAGGAGTAGTAGGAAGCCACTTCAATAATAATTGATAGATACTGTGGTGTCACGCGTATTGAATAATTCGACGTGAGTAACGACAATTCTTTAATATCAACTTTTATTTAATAATTAGATGTTTCCAACCATTTTAATCATAATTAACAATTATCTTCCTAGGCGAATAAGTGCACAGTTACACTAAGTTAAATAAGAAGATCAGACGTTTTCTTCTAATCTATCACCATGTTCCGGCGAGTGCGACTTCCTTGTTAAATCGATCGCATCTTTAAATTGAATGGATTATTTTTTGGAGGCAATGAGTGATATTCCCAAGATTTCATAAAAACCAAAAAAATTTCTTGTTCTCCAAAAATATTAATATTTCTCAAGTTCTATATATTATCAGTAGTAATACCCCTAGGGTCTTGATAATACCGAGATAATTTTGTCTTAGAGAATGCTGAAAGCGTGTTGCCGAGGGCTATTATCTTTGAGCAGCACGCTTGAAGGATTCCCTACGACAAAATTTTGAGTATTTATCAAGACCCGAGAAGTATTCGATAAGATGATTTTTTACTAAGTGGATATCAAAAAATTGATTGTCAATCTGATATTTATCAATTTTCAATACAAACTTTTTTAGTTTTAATCAAATATAAATCATTTTTTTTTTAAACTACAGTTGTGAAAAGTATAATTGGTAAATCGAATCGTTAGATGCAATACCAAATATTCGCGACAATTTCAATCCAGTTGTCAGTTTGACGTTTAATTAATTTTTAATAAAAAGTAAACACCAAACTGAAAACACCACATGTAGGGTATTATCGCTGTAATACAGCGGTGATTGTATGAAATTTTACACATGACTTGAAATTAAGTAATTTGATTGGTTACTATTTTCAGTAAAAAATTATCAAAAGTAATACAGTTGACAGAAGCAAACGTGAGCCCTGGTGGGCGTGTTCATGTCGCTGTAGTTATATTTTTGTAGTAACAATTCGATATTTTAAATCGATAACCAAATATCGATACCATAAATGTCAACTGTTAAGAGATATTTAAACAAAATCAAACTTGCTAAAAATGTAACTCTAAATATTAATAAAAAAATTTATATTCGACCAAAACTAAAACTACCGTTTGCCCTGAATGTCTATATTTTCAAATTACATGACTTTATTAATGTCATGAAAAAGATGGGTCAAGTTTCTTTGGAAAGCAATAAAATATGAACTGGTTATAGTCCAGTGTTGCCGATGCAAAAATGAAAATTACCCGAACTTACTATTCAAATTATCAGAATTTATCAAAATTACCAAAAGGACACATTGGTTATCTAAATAAAGTCTTCGACCCCAGTCAATGTGGAAAATCCCCAAAAACAAAAGCCATTTTATATATCCCTTCTACTAAATATTCGAAAAACTATTGGATCCAAATCAGTGAAATTATCTTAAAAATCGGATAATCATCCTAGCATTGAAAACACTGATACAGATTGAATAAAATGATGTACATGTTGATGAAATCACTCGGTCATATTATTTCGATTATATTTAACAATTACTAATGGACAATCGTTAACATTGGCTCTTGATTGGCTGCTTGCGATGACCTTATTTTAGTTCGCATTTTTTCCGGGGCTCATGTTTAGTTCTGACAACTGTACCACGAGTTCTTAAAATTTTATCGATAATTTTTTCTTTTCCACGGAAACCTGTTTATTTGGCAAAAATGTGAAAACAAACCGATTGATAAAATCCGTTAGGACCTGGGATTTTATCTAAATTCGGTTTATTTGAATGTTTTTGCCTCAAATAAACAAGTTTAAGTGATGAAAATAAAAAACTATGCTAGAAAATTTGAAGAGCGAGTTGTATTTGGGAAGATTATTTTTTTCATCAATTGTGGAGTGGAATTTTGTATTAAATGTTTAATATTCTCTTGGGTGATGGCACTGAATCGGTTTGTGTTCACTTTTTAATAAACGTCGTTGTCACTAATGACCAATTCGAAGTGAAATTTTGACGTTTCAATGTAAACAAGGTATTATCGATGAGGAAGCAGAATTATCAATATAATCCCGAGTGATTGGCTAGAATAATGTATTGCTATTGGTTGAAACCACCTAAATGTCAGATTTCGACAAGTGAAAAAAATAATCAGAACTATATCTAATATGGTAGTACGTATTTTTGTGGAGTAATATATTTTTTTATGAACAGTAGAAATTGAATTCAATTGACGACGTCGCAGAAGGGTTCAGTACCGAAATGACGGCATTGATAAGTCTTTTTTAACTGCTTCATCTTCCGCAGTTTGTTGCTCTTGTGAACCTCGTACCATGACCATCAAATGGCGTGCGTTTAAGGTACATAGGCAATCCTATATCAGCTTATAGTTGACCTTTCTGGAATAAAGTGCTTTTAGTGCAGCGTGAGAACTGGATGGTTAATCCTTTCCTGCCTCTTTACTTATTCAATGGAGTGGTTAATCGCCGTCTCTCCCGCTGGGAAAGTTGTGACGTCCTTGGAGCCGTCCGTACACTAGGTTGCCTCAGTCTGTACGGGTATTCCTTTCTTCCATTTCTACCTACCTGGTATAGTTATTTGGAACTTATCAACCCTTTATCAGGCAAAGGAGTATATCTTAAATGAAAAATTCTAAAATTTGACTGAAGTATAACATATCAT
>CAJUYI010003515.1:0-13319 GCA_910591695.1 Galerucella pusilla | reverse complement strand
AGCCTACACACTCACCCTCCCTACTCTACAGATACAGATACAGATAACATATCATGAAAACAATTGATTCATAACAAATATATTACAAATGAAAAAGTTTTATGATGTAACCATAAGGTCACATTGACCATTCATGAGAGAGATACCTCACTTATGAAATGACACAAAACATTTTTTTACCAGTACCACATCAGCAATGTTAGTTATATTCATGAATGAAGGTACTGTGCTCATCGTTTTCTATTCTAATACTATTAGAATTAGATCTGAAATAAAGGAGTTATTATTATTATTATTATTATTATTATTATTATTATTATTATTATTATTATTATTATTATTATCACTATCATCTGTAAAATATACTTCATATGATTGTATTGATAACGATATAAAACCATATTTCTCCTGATAACGGAAGTGGTACAGTTTTCCGGATGGGTTTCAAAAATATTTTTTCATCATCAGAAGTATCAGATACGGTAGAATTTATTGGCGGCAATCTACACTTATTTTTCCGTAAAAAGATCGAGCTGCTATTGCGGTCAATACATTCTCCATATCCATATCTACTGAAAATTAAAAAATCGTTATGGTGCAATGTAACCAAAAGGATACAGTTGATTTTCAAGTGCAATGAAATCTCATATACTACATATAATGTACGTATCTGTTGGTAAAAATATTGAATAGTAGGTCTAAAACCAACATGAACAATAAAATCACTTAAATCTGAGTCTTATACCTAAAACAACACTTTTGGCAATCACTATTCACCATAACCTCAAACGTCACATTGGCCGCCAAAACCATGGACGGAAAGTGTAATTATTCTTAGTTCTGTGCTCCACGACCGATATCCCCTCTTCGACACAGACTGTAACCGCTTGGTAACATTGTCTATTCGTGTGAGAAAGGCAGAGAACACGCTATATTGTACTTTGAAATCATCGTAACCATATGGTTACAACTTCCGATAAAGGGTTAAAGCTATATATCGTGGCCGTTGCACAAGACAATAGTCTGTGCGATACAAATATGGTTTTGCCTTGCATAAAATGTGTAGTGGCTGCAGATTCAGTCTAACTTGTGGAAATGATTTGTTATACATACTTGGTTTTCATGCTTTTAATTTTGTAGCAATCACTTCAATAATACTCCATTGCTTCAAAAACTTTATCTTACAGCAATATTGTATGTGTACAAATTTATATATACTAAACAATAACAAACAATTCAACAATATTATTCTATAACAGTAATGAATATAAACAAATATATCGCCATAAGACATCCCTAAGGACAATAACTCGTTGACAATAGATGAACGAACCTCATAAATCCACATATATTCACAAATTTGCCTAGACTCAATTATTGTGATATTTTGTAGAAATTGATTAATTTCCCCAAAAGCCAAGAAGTGTTGGTTTACCAATAAAACAGTATGTCCAGAAGTGGATTAGGCAAAACAAAAATGAATAGAAACATATCACGAAAAAGGTTATAATTGCTGCATCTATGATTTTATGAGCATTTGAAGCCAGCTAAGCACAATAGGTCATAAACCTCGACGAATCTAGAGATATCTTTGGGACAAAATTTATAGGGGAAAAGTATTAACAAGAAAAGTAGATTTGAACAATTAAGCACTGAAAATATTGAAAAATTCTTTGCAAAAGCTAAGTTTTCGAAAGACCAACTTGATAAATGAAACACAAACATTAAAAAATAAAGAGGATATTGGTTTACGATTAAACGATTCACCAAGAACTGTCAACACTATCAGAATCCAAATGAAGACTGAAGTACTGGACAAAATGTCGTTTGAAGAAATGAAAAATGGATTAAAAGCACTAGAGACGAACTAAGTTTAACTGGAGCGAAAGTTAAATTAGAAGCTGCTTGTATACAAAAAGAAAATCCTTAACGATACAACCTAGACAGAAATCAAATGTTATTCTTTTTTTGTGCAATATGTTACGGGACCAATAATTATTTGGGCCTCTCTTTCAAACATCCAAAAATGAGCTCCGTACATACCAGCTGTTAGGTTATTAAAAAGTTGAGGTCTCAGGAATCCTTCCACTCTTCTTAAGCATCTCCCTGAAGGGTACCTAAAAATAGTAAACGAGCATTCACCACTAATACTTCAGAACTGCACAAGAAATGATAAATCCAATATTTAAATCTATTCTAAATGTACTGACTACCTTATTTTAATCATATATATGATAATCACCAGATCATTTCATTAATTTGGAAATTTAATCTTATTTTTTTTATTCCGAACCCCCTGAGATTGTTTGACCTCCATTCCACTATGCTAAAGACTGTTTTAATAGAGATGATGGAAGGGCCACAAAAGAAAATGAACCATACAACTATGGAAGAGCTATTGAAGTAACGTCAAAAAACAGCAACCCCAATTCAACCACATGGTTTCCGGATTCTGGTGCAACAGGTCACATGACTTATGATAAATTCCCCTTCAACAGCTCAACTCCCATCAAATATACTGATGTGAAATTAGCAGATGGAAAATTTATGAAAGTACATAGCAGTGAAACCATTGAAGTTAGTGGAAAATGTTACTTTAAATACTAATTTTTCACAACGAACAAGACCACTTATTACTTTTGTTACAGCTTATCTAAGACAGTTTAACAATGAATACTGAGATGCCTTGGAGGCAGGCCAAACAAGTTTTGTGATAATTGAAGTACTTAATTACACACAAACTGGAGAAATAACTTATCAGCAGGCCACTGAAATCCTATTGCGATGCAAGCTGGAATAATGTCTTGGATGGTAAAGGTTTTTATGGGTATATTTTCATTCTTAGTGATGGAGCAATTAGTTTACAATGCAAGAAACATAATGTCGGGGGCCTTAAGTACCTTTCGAAGCAAATTTATAGCCATTATTGAAGCTTTGGAAGGAATTTCATGGTTTGACGACATTTTTGGATATTCCAACGAAAGCCAATTACTAGGAACAAAGAAATGTACAATTACAATCAGGCAGCGATGAAATTAGGGACAAACAATACTTGTCACTCACGTGAATATACGGAGGAAGTATTTTTTCATCTGAGATTGAGAATAAGATGAATTTGAAATGCCTACATAGACACTAGAAAAAATCTGCGGATTTTTTAACCAAAGTAGTGGCAAAACCCATACTGGAAAAATATAGGACAAAGGCAGGGGTGAGGAGTATGGAAGACCAAAAAAAGCAACAGTACGAATTGTTTGTTAAGTCAAAATGAGAAGGATGTTATTATATATCGAGTTATCAAGTCCAACAAAAAAGAAGAAGCTCTGTTCGGTTACTAACAATTAGATTATACAAGATATACGTTTTAACCACGTTGAAAGAGTGTTGTTTGACAATATATTCCCTTCTATTCCGTTATAACATAGTATTTCTTCATTTCGTTAAAGTATTACATTAATGGAAGTTATTACCTAACCTTCATGAACAAGGAATATTTCACTTTATGACGTCGTAAATCGGACAATCAAAAAGGAGATGCTGCAATGTTTCATGTTAATTCCGATTACATGCGGAGCATTTAATATCGGAATCTCTATTACAAGTAGTTCCATTTAAGGTAAACTTAATTTCAAATGAATTCGCCGTACGTAAATGAGCAAGTGTACGGGTGAATTGGATGGACAAGCTTACGATTAAATACAAACTAAGATTCCTAAGTAAATAACAGTAAATGAGCTATATAGGTATGAATGGGAATACTTAGACCCTGAACGCAAGTAAAAATTACTTTTTTTCATTGGTGAACCATTTTACCTATTTAAAGCACGCCTCAGCGTGTTTAAATCGAACTTTGAAAAACGCGCGTGTTTTAAAGTTACCGTGGCAACATCAACAACTCGAGAAACGAAGTCTAAGTCTATGGTATAAATCATGTCTAATTTTTTTATTATTGATCTGACAGGAGTAGTTTGTAACGTCAAAACTTTTATTGGAACAATATTTAACAATGCCAAATTTATAAATTAAAATGGAAAGTGCCGTTGGTATGGTTTGAAATATTAATATTTGGATTTTTCAAATCTTAGATGGTATTTAAATTAATACTATTGACATTCACAGAACTCACTAAGGTTGATCTTCCATCAAAATACAAATTAGTTTATGTTTTTCTCATTTCCATCACAACGCAAGGTATACTGTCATCACGAATTCAATAATTTGACATTTAGTTCTCATTTCCATCTATGATTCCCATTTCTTGTTGTTGTGGTAGTTATAGACCAGTATTTATAATTTCAAGGTGCACCAATAAAAAAAATAGCGTAAAGTATTCGTGGATAACTGGTCTTTAAAACACTTGCTCTATTCCGAGCACTCCTATTTCGCCGTCGTGCTCGAAAAATCGCGCATGTCTTAAAGACCTTAATATCCACTTATACTTTAATATACTATTTTGAATGAAACTGACTGTTTCTAATTGATTTCAATCTACTGAATACTTTGTAATTCAAAATATATTGAAATAATTATCAATCAATCAGAATTTTAATATACCTATATTTTTTTCAAAGTGGAATTAATTAGGAACAGTTAGTTTCATTTAAAAAGTATTATAAGTAGATATCACAAACTGAGGGATCAAATAGTAAAGTCAGAATCATACAACTGTGTACCTATATTACGATTGAACTATTTTTTTCCATTCCATATTTTCATCTGGTTTGTTATGATGGAAAAAATGTTTCATTTGTATCGCCCAGTTAAGCTTTCGAAGCAAAGAAGGAGCAAGAATATTGAGCAGACAATGGAAATATATTCCATTCAAGCTCTATTCTCTCCACCTTTAAACGTACTTTAAGTCAGGTGCTGATATAAACTGATATAAACTAGTAGAAATCAATCAATCAATGATCAGCTGCATACCCTTCTTCCTGGGATACTTGACAAGTTCTTTGACTTCCCTGGTTGGTGGTAGTCTGTGGTTATCGTGAGGAAGATAGACCGATGCGAGAATTGCTTCCTCAGTCCCATCTCCTTACCCCAGTGTGATGAGGACCGCCGCAAAGTCCCTGCAACAAAAATGCTTTAGCGATAGGGCTTTTATGCCTTCCTTAACAATAATACATGTCCTTGGCTGGTCAGAGGTTCTGTCGTAAATCAACTCACCAATGCCATCCAGTCCCATAATATCACCTCTGTTAATCCAAGGTTATTGAAGGAGGGCCACTTCGTATTTCCCTCTGATCTCAGTAAGTTCTTCCAAATCCTCTTTACTGTGATGGAGATTCTCCTTAAGTACCCTGAATCTCTTCACCCGACGAGCCTCCCCCCCCAGGACCCTGAAAGTAACCATGTTAACCTCATAATAAGTCTTTAACCGGTTACCCACCAAGGTCCCATGGGAGACCTCGTCGATGGAATAGGCTAGGATTTGGCCTTTTCATCAGCATTCACGAAGGTTTGCGAGTCCTTCTCTGCTGGTCCCCGACATCTTGGCCCCCTACAACGACGTTACCAATACCTTCATTTTATCGATGAGCGAAGAGTTATAAAGTATTTGAAATAGTTATTTTCCTAACAAGTGCGGAAAGTGATACTTTCCCGCACGCGACTGCAGTTGACCCGAACGACGCGGAGCGGAGTTCGGGCAAGTGGTCAAGTGCGGGAAAGACACTTTACGCATAAGTTGGGAACATTATTTTTTCTACGACCATATATGCAAAAAATATACCAACCCATTTTTCAAAAATTATTTAATTTCAACATACATATTATACAAAACTTTAGCCAAAAACTAAGACAGATAGACAGTAGGCTTTTGTTGAATTATTTTATATTCTTCTGAAGACCCAGCCCTTTCCACCGTTTGGCTAGTCGTAAGTACTCGTTTGCCGAGTGGCAGACAAAACAACATTATCCCGAATACCTTGTTGGAAACATAGTTATATCGATTATTTCATTCAAATATAGCTAAAAGTGATAAATGCGCTTATATTAGATGGAGTCAAAGATTCACCCAATGTATTTTCTAGTAAATTCATCGGAGGCTGTTTGAGTTGCTACTTGAGAGTATAATATTTTCATAACGCGAAGTGTTTTTGCCAATAAATAATTCAGTTCATAATAAATTATGGTTAGTTGAGTTGAATGCTCTTGAAACCAATATTTAGCGAAAATCGGTTGATCACTTTATTATCATAGTTGTTGAAAATAATTCGTATGAATATAAAAGCTTGAAGTTATGATGAATAAAATCACAGAAGTGTGAGAATAACTTTTGAAGCAGATAAAAACAGGTTCTACGTTTTTATATTTCCCAACAAAAGAAGTAGAAGTATGACAGAACAAATAAAACAGTTTTCGTAATAAATTTGGAAGGAAGTATAAATCTATAGTATAAATTATGGGAGTAATAAAAAAGTAGTGACAATAAAACCGAAGTGGAAATATTTTCTCACCATCCAAAACTATATAAAAATTCTAAATTTATTTAAATTAAGTAATGTAATATAAACATGGAATATAAAATATATTTTCAAGCTGCTGGAAACAACTAAAATGTGGAATTTATTAAGACATTTTGTGAGTGGTCGCCATGAAGGCAAAGCGTATAACTTTAAAGGAACCGGACCGAGTCAGCTTTATAACTTAACCCTCTTAGATTAAACAGTTATGTGGTTATAGCCTCAGTTGGTAATCTTGAATGAGATTCTACCTGCCCTACTAAAAGTCTAAAGGTCGTATCGTAAATTTTGCAGGGAAACTGAGTTTTTTTAATTAAATTAGTTGTTTTATCGAATACCCACCTCAGCTTGATTACGTAGTGACAATTTAAAAAAGTTTCCATTTTTCTCATGAATACAACACTTTTGTAAAATGATTTCTTGGAAATTAATTGAATACGTCATTCTGGAATACAGAATTGGGAAAAATGAATAGCTATGATAGCATTGTAGCTATTGGAATTGTTGTTAATAAAAACACTTATTCAATGTCACTTATGATTTTATTTCTACTATTTTGTTTATAAGAAGTATATTCACTCGAACTTCGGTCAGTCCAACTGACCTCAGTGGAGTTCAAGTATGTAGTTATATCCTTCACATCGAAGTGCTGCGAGATATATACAGGTTGTTCATGAAATTCTAACGACTAAATAAAGATGGGTCTTTCCTATGGAGAAATTTCCGTGATATCACCACTAAGAGGTGCTAACTAAAATTGAGTTTTTATTTCTTTTTTAAAATTCCAGTAAATAAACACCATGATTTATAATTTTCTAAATACATTTAGTGGAAAACAGTTGAGATGTAATACGATTTATAATAAATGCTGGAAATGACCACCTCTACCTTGTTTTAAATTACAATGTTTCAGTATAGTAGGTTGCGATAATTCATTAACTCTTTGTTTAACCATCCTCTGCCGTTACGTAACGGAAAAGTATGGTTAAAGTGGGCTGGGGTGAGTTCGAGAACGTCACAAGGTCTGTTCTCACAAGCATCACAGACAGTCTTTGACAATCCGGATTCGGCGCAGAGTCGCTAAAGTGTTCTCGGGAGAACGATTTAGAGTCTTTGCGCCGAATCCGGATTGTCAAAGACTGTCTGTGATGCTTGTGAGAATAGACCTACACTGGTTGAAATTTTGCACTTGATTGGTGGGGGTAAAGGGCGATCGTAGTGCGACGCTCCATCGAATGAGTTCTCGAACGGATTTACCTCCTTGTGGTTGTTAACTATAATCATACTTTTCTAAATATTATTGTTCAACTTTTAAGTTTTCCTATTTTAAATGTAGAGTAGATAATATGAATAAAAAACGTGTCGCATTGATTGCGCTTATATTGGGAAAACAGTTGCTTGAAGGGATAGGTACGTTCCGAGTCAGAAAGCGAGTCGGAAAATGAAATAGAAATCTCTTTAATATCCCAAATAGGGTCAAAGTAGCAACCGCGGAAAAGAACACATCCAAGGTATAAAGATTAGTTTGAAGGAGTTATTCCCAGCCATAAGTACTTCTAAGGAGTTTCAGATGCATTTTAGAATATTTATAACTAGCCTAGGTCTAACATTAATGAATCTGTTGCAAAGAGTTTTAAACATAAACATTTTAAAAACCCCTAAGGCACGCCAATCTGCCACAAATAAGCTTAATAATAAATTGAATTTAAATAGGAGAAGGAAATTAATTTATTTTTTAATTAAAAATTCAATAAACATTCATAGTCATAAATACCAATCTAAATTTTAACCAAAAAATATTCAAACCAAATTGACAGGTGCGATTTCTAACCGAGTCGGGACTGGTGTAATTTGAGCGTCGCTCTAAGGAGTTCTTGAACTGTGGGGGAGTACACAATAAGAAGACGCTCAAGAGTTCTCGGACACAAAAATAAGTGAATTTCATACTAGTGCGATGTTCTCGAACTCAGCCCTGATGTCAAACACTGTTGTTGGTATTATTATTTATAACAATTGAAGTTCACTTGTAAGTTTGTGGCTTGTTATTTTTGCGTTATCTGTGTATTGTTTATTTTATAACATCTATACAAACGCTGAAATGGCCGGCATGCATTTTGTGTATGGTATGACAAATGGTAATTCTTGACAAGCTAGACGTCTTCATTCTGAAAAATATTCGCAACGAATGACGCCCCATCATTCCGTCTTCGCACGTATCCACAGTCGCTCATCCGAAACTTGAAAAAAATTCAAACATGCACTGGCCGTTTACGGACAGCTAGAAGTGTAATGGTAGAACAAGCAATTTTGGATAAAATTGTGAATGGCTATGTAGTAAGGCTCACTAATGATTTTTATATAATTGTTAATATACGCCATCTCATTGAAAAAAACTAATAGATCGGGAGAGTAGAAGGGGTACCTTAAATGAACTTGGAAAATGAACGATATACCACAATGGGGGTAATGATGTTAACAAATATGCTGAATATACAATTCAATGGTGTATTTATCATGTCCAAAGTAATCTGAAGCTGGTCCTTTTTTACTGTTTAACTGGTTTCCACAAAACATATAAATTAGATTGTTTTTGACAACTACCTATACTAACATCTTATGTCATTTCTTTCTTTCTATTACGTGAATTGCAGTTTTGGAAATTTTGAATCACGCTAAAGTAAACTTGTTGTTTGCTGTGATCAGTTATTCTCTGGTCGCTTTTAATAGTTTCAGTTTGCACAAAACGGTTTCTGACCTCCATCATAACCTTCTTCAGCAAACTGGGCCGCAATTTCATCAGCTAAAATCCCCTCATGTTTCGGCACCCATATTAGAGACACTTTGTTGCCTCTTCACATTTTTCACCAGTCTAGACCTAGTTATTGGATTACTGATAGATTTAAGCAGAGCCTAATGCCGTGGTTAACAGAACACTATAAGCTTAAGAGGCACGCGAAGCTAATGTGCATATTATGTTGTCACCCAGAATGGGAAACTGCAGATTCATTTTCGAGGCTAATAGGCTAATAAGAAGGAGTCAGGCTGGGGAATGTAATCTGAGTTCAGAGGTTTTCAATAGAGCACAGTAGAATAGGCTAATTAATAATTATCCACCTGATCTTATCCATCAGCATCGAAGGTCCAATTGACATTTACCAATTTACAAACACATATCATTATATTTATCACTTTCCAAGCTTAAGGCTGTTAAAATAGTAGGTAGTTTACCCAACTAGTGCGGAAAGTGATACTTTTCGACGCTTTAGCAGAATTCGGCCATCTGCAATTGGTACACTGGTCTTACGTTGGGTACACTATTTTTTCCATTAGCATGCGGAAAATAGCCCGAAAGATAACATAAAGAAACATTTCTGTGGCTGTAATGCTGAAGGGCATAGCTCGATTTTTTGGGAAAATGAGTTATCCACAGTGGGATTCTGGAAAACAATTTTTTTCTCGTAAGTAAAAAGACATAAATAACTATAGTTATTTAAAAGTGGAACAAAAATGTTTCAAGACAAACAGGAATAAATTAAGTTATGTCTAATAGTCTAATGCATTCACAACCAGACATAAAGGCATAACTCGGGATGTCCTTTTAACTCAATGTGATTTTTGCCTGATTGATATTACGCATTTACACAGAATCGCCAATGAAAAGCTGTTATTTTGTCCGGATCCGGATATCGATCGATCAATGAGCGATGTAGAATTTCAATATTTAGTTTAAATGAAAGCAGTACTTACTATATTTTGCTTTGTTTTTTTAATATTATAAGACCGCTAAGGCTTAACGTTATATCTTAACAGGTTTTCCGAAAAATAAGTAAGAAAATGGATTAGGACAAAAAAAGTAGATACATTATGCAGACCAAATCTCAAAATATTAAACTGTTCTAGAATTTGTAAATCGAAAATTTTATACAATATTAGTTTTTCGCCTCTACTGGTAAGTATGGAAAACTGGGTTATGCCCTTTAGCGATACAGCCACAGATTTATTATTGAATTCATATCAGCAAATTTATTATTATTATTTGACATTCATTTGATGAGGCTTATACCAGGGCCATTGAGATATTATTGGAACATACGTTTCTTTTAATTGAAAATTATACCAGAATTTTATCAAATTTTCCAATTTTTCAGTCATTTGGTAAACTACAATCATACAAATATATATTTTTTCCACGGTCGGGAGTAGGAATCAGTTTTTATAACATCAAAATTGAAACAGAAGTAGTTGATTATTCTCAAGGGAGTATAATTCTCCCAAGGGAGTTTACATTATGGAGAACGTTTTTCATGCAATAAAAGATAACATTGATTGTAGGCTACATCGTATAAAGATCTTGATTTCGTAGGCAGCGAATTGTTTATTGCAATATTTGCAGCCTCCACAGTCTCTTCCGACTCACAATTATTCATTGTGCACTAAATAAACTTTAAACTAAACCAAACAAGCACCTCAATTTGACAATTCTTTCTGTTTGTTCATTTTGTAGTTATGACAATAACTGAAAGACTACTAAATAAATGCCTAGATCCGAATACATTAATTCTGGTGTTACTTACTTCATAATGACAGAATATGTGTTTTTGAGATAAGACCGTGGAAAAAATAGTATATACCATTCGGGAGAGATGCTATTTTATCCTCAGTGCATTGTAGCACCTCTGCCAAAATAACGCATTTCTCTCTCTTATTATAGTATAATGTACTATTAAATATTCAAATGTCAGTATACTTCCCAATAACTTAACAAATTCACCTTGCGCACTGAAAAGAGTTAGTAGGAAAATATCTTTCATCTAATCAGAAAATATCACACTTTTTTTTATCATTTTTTTTTATCGACTTACAGGGTATATTATTAAATCATTTGGAACACCTATCCTAAAACCAACCTTCTTTTTCAATTCCATTTTTTGAATATTATAGTCATTAAAAGGAGTTGCCTACAAGAAATTTCTCCAAAGTTATGTGATTCAAAGCACTAGACATTATTCTCCCAATTTATCGATAACATAACTAAATATCAAATTTGCATTAGAAATGGAAGGAAATGAGTCAATTGAGTTATTATTTGGCTTGAGAGACTGCAAAGTTTTTTTGTGCGATAGAAGTCCATCCCGTCAGACCAGGACTTGATATTGACAAGATTCTTCATGCATATGGTGCAACGTGAAGTTTACATATCTGGTTCACTTTATGTTACAATGGTGTCATTAGACAATAGGGTGATACCCATAGACTTATAATATAAAGGAGACCTCATTGTTTACATTTTGAGGCGATCAATCATCATTCTATCTTTCAATTTTATCTCTTTCCCTCCAGATTGCGTCGTTGACAGATCTCCATAATTTCGAGAAAGTATTTCGAAATAATTCAAGTATATTTAAAGAACTGGAGAACACTGCTTTTATAATGCATATATTGAATAAAAACTTCCATAGACCATTCAATTTTGAGTTGATTGATCCTTACATTGCTAAATAATCACTAAATTTTGCAAATATTCCTAAATTAAAAACGAACAATAAGTACAAAACAGCGCTTTGGCAACACCCCATATGTTTTAGTACTTTATTGAATGACTAATAGTATACGCGTAGTTCTGCTATGTTGCCGAAGTGATATAGCTCTTTTAGTGCTTACTTTACTATTATAAGGTGTTTTTTTAGTACTTATTGTGGAAATTTTACTTTGTTTGGCCAACCATGGTAAATTCTTGTGTTGTCTGTAAGAAAGTGGAACATTTAAACCCAAATTTAACTTTTCATAGGTGGGTGAGGTTATCTTTTTAGTGGCGTGGCGTGGTATAATTGTTTGTAAATATCAGAGGTGTAGAAGAAGGGTTTTGGTGTCTCTTGGTGTTAATTAAATAGACCACTACCAAATTAGTATACAAGATACATTATCTGAAAAATGTAAGACTCATTGTGAAAACCACATAGTATTTGTATTATTGTTGAAATCAAATATGACACCCAAACGAATAGCGGGCAGTCTAACATTCGTACAGGACAGTCTACTAGTACATCATAAGTTATCAAATGTTCATATTTTTTGTGCTTTTTATATATTTTTCATTTGTTCATATTTATATTAAAGTAATAATGTTAATATCGTTTAAAAGTTGCAAAGTTTGAACTATTCAATCCAAATGTGAATGATTGACCTGATATCTAATGAAATGAATTCAATTCTCTTAAGCACCAGTAGTCACCAAACAAGTAGCTGTGACTACCAATGTTGGTATATGGTTTAGAGTACCTTGTACTAGATATTATTTCAAAACTGGATAAATAAATACATATAAATATTTCAATTCATCATTCATTTATATACCCATATTACTCTTTTATTTTGTTATTTTTTCACGTTTTAACTTGTATGTTTTCTCACTTTCCTTGCCTTATTACATCCTGCAATCATAATCCAATAAAAAAACGTAATATATTTAATTATTGATGGTAGATTTTGAACCGTACCCCACTGGTGATGAAAATCAACAGCCCAATTACACTGTTGTCATTTTGAGCACGCGCCCGACAAGGACTATGCTTTCTTTCTTGCACTTATAGCTTTTTTTAGAACAATAATAGATCGCCTTAAAAAGCATTTTATCAATGAAATATTTTGTCTCTGGTATTTATAAGTCTATGGTGATACCATTCATTTGTAAGTCAGTGACATCGCTGAAATAAGAATTAAACCTAAGCTTGAGCCTTGGCATACACCACTGTTTTTTCATGGATTCTCGGGATCTTAACCACCTTCTCTCACCAGTTGTTCAAGATTAAAGCCATTTTAAAGTAATATCGCCGATGTCATTCAATCGTGAAATGT
>CAJUYI010003514.1:24778-36984 GCA_910591695.1 Galerucella pusilla | reverse complement strand
ATATTAAAGGTGTATCATTTGACGGGTGAACAAAATGAATTTCTAAAAGCTGAAAATTTTTATACAACTTCTCTATTGTATGAAATAAATGTTGTGTTGGTCAGTCAGTCATACATTAGAACAGAGCTGGTCAGTCAGTCCGGATAGACGTAGGATAAATAATTATTAAGTGCAATTCGTTTCTAAAACTTCAAATTTTGTCTGAGGGTTCAGAATTATGTATTGAACATCGAAACATCCGTCAGTCATGTGTTCAGTAGAACAACGTCCGTCAGTCAGGTGAAAAAGGTAAAGGTATACCGCGCGCGCCGTTTGAGTTTCAGGCTGCGTATCACGATATTTCTACATTTTTTGTATTGTTATTTTAACAATCAGAGAACGTCATTTGATATATTAATTTGTAGTTTTATGGATAATTACCATTTGTATCGCATCGACAAACGATTTATTTAATCATTTGATACGTTTCGTGCGGTATTATTATGCAAAAAAATAAAAAATTGTGGGTTCAGAAAAACTTATCTTATCTACACCAGTAAATGTCACTTGGAAGTATGATTTTGGCTATTGTAATAACTTGAATACTCTTAATTGAATGATCCACAGGACAAATTTGTATGAGTTGTAATTTCGCAAAATATTCGTGCTTAGGAAGAAGCATTAATTATTGTAGGTATAAAAAATTAGGAATTGAATCTCTTACGTTGGAAATATAATGTATTTCTAAACTAAGGGTAAATGAAACTCAAAGTCCAAACCACAACTTTAATATTGATATTGTTCTCCAAAAGAACAAACCATATAGCTTAGCAACTAGTTTCGGTAAAATTTACCGTCATCAGGCTTATGAAACATTTACTACTGGTGTAAAACCAATCAATTTCCCATCATCATCATTGCTGTAGGTATTTGGATGGTTCGGAAAAGAAAAAGAAAAGAAAAGGAGAAAACTTATGCTAAAATATCCATGGCCATGGAAACTTAATTAAGAAAGAAATATTAACCTTTCAGTGGTCGCGTACTTGTCTATGAGACCGGGTTATTCGTTTTCTGGATAAATTTTAAAGAAAAAGAGGGGATGGTGGTATGCCTCTCTTAGTAGCTGTAACGATCGCGGGTAGCAATGCCTAGTGCAAATTTGACTGTGGTAGAGTTTGTAGTTTTTTTTATTAATAATAAACCGGTGTCACAGACCGGCGCGACTGATTACGTTACAGTTTTTTGAGTGATGAAGTAAGTAGCAGATGTTTTTTAATCGTTTCGCCTCCAAGAAATAACAGACCAAGAAACAGCTGCTGCAGAAGTTAATTTTCCTGCTATCAGTGCAATACTTATATGTGTTTGGAGCATTTAACACCGATATGTTCTAGGTGCAAACAAACCCCGACAGAAGTGGAATAATTGGAATAATGGAATAATAAAGTTCTACATTTTTGAAGTTATTTTTTTCATCTATTTTTTTTGCGGATAAAAAATATGTTTTATGTGTTAAAATTTAGTGATAATATTTAATAATGATCAGTTAAATAATATGTCGACGGTCAAACGACAAAAAAGGTTAAGGAAAAATTTTTTTGCAACCCGGTCTCAGAAACAGTGCGCGACCAAACTCGCTACAAATATTCGCGCGACCACTGGAGGGTTAAGGAATAAGGAATTTGTCTTATAATTTTCACATGAAAAAACAAATGGAAAATTTTTTTGGAAGAAATTTGAGGAATTGTAGTTTCGAAAATTTCCGAGGTACCACAAGGTTGCTAAAACTATATAAGTTTAGTCTGTTGCTAAAACTAATCTGTCTTATTAATAAAAATTTCTTACTCCGCCCTTACTCCTAGATTAGTCAGAGACTAGTTACTCTGAGACTAGCGTAGGTTTAAAGAAGTAATAAAATTGCTATTAATAAACTCCGACTAAGGAGATAATAGTTATTCTCTCCCTATTACTGGGTTAGGACATGACTTAAGGAAGATTCACAGTTTTATGATAGGAATTGACCAATAAAGTGACTTTATGGTGACATCTGTTGTGTTTTTTATTGTGACATGTGTCAGTGCTCTGTTCATTAATTTCAAAAACAGCAAGTTATCTCATAATTATCATTTCTCAGTTTGTATTTAGTGTTAAAAGTAGTATTTCCGAATTTTCTTCACGTTTTTTATTAGTATTAGTTATTGTTAATAGTTATATATAGTACATAAATATATATTTAGTATGAGTTCTGTTAAAAAGCGGGCTCGTTCCTCGAATTGGGATGATGCTGAAAGGGTAAGTAGATACATTCAAATAAATATTTGTCGGAATGTTAATTTCTTCCGAATCAGAAACAATTATTTCCTGGGCTACAACAGGACTTGAAGTACACTTCATCAGAAGACGCGATGAAATAGCTGTTTAAATGATTATTTTTATAAAAAAAAGTTGTCCTCAATTCAACGTAATATAAATGCACAATAATATATATATATATTTATGTTTTATAGCAATTGCTTCTGTCTATATTACAAGAGTTTTCTGCAATCATAGAAAATAAATCACTAAATACCAACACCAATAAGAAGAAGGCTGAAGCTTGGCAGCAGATACACAAAAGGTGAGTGGTACCTATGGTCGATTATCTATTAGATCTCTATTTAGTGAATTATTTCATAGATTCAACGAAGTCAACAGTCACAGTAGAGAACTGTGCAAACTTCAGTTACAATGGAAGCAACTGAAAATGTCCGCCAAGAAAAGCTGCAGCTCTACTAAAAAGGCACTATTTGTTACTGGAGGTGGCCCCAAACAACCGAGCCCAACACCAGAAGACCTGAAAATTGTTGATTTGTTGAATCCTGGGGAGCTGATGGTTGATCAGAATACCTACGATTGTGATAGCGTTGCAGTGATTGTAATTATTTTTATTACTTTTGTTGAAATACCGTAATTTCAAATGTATACATTTTAATATTCACTTCTTCACTTCAGGATATAGTGTAACGTTATATTTGACCACTATCATTGTAATATTTAAATATCTACCGGACGGCGAGTAGCCAGTCCTTTTCTCCTATCAACATGTGATTCTCGTCGAAAACCTGTAGCACCGATCGCTTCAAAAGGCAAAATTTTTACATTTAATGTGCGACGAATAATCTACGTTGGTGAGGGTCAGTAGACACTGATATTTGTCAAATATATCAATTCTTCTCTCCTATACAGAGAAAGAAATTAAGAACACACTACGGATACGTAAATTCTTTCTCGAAGCGGAGCATGTGAACAGGAGAGGAATATATAACGTATGTCGATTGCTCATCGCATAGTTCAATTTAATAGCGAGTAGTTAAAATAAGCTTTCTTTCTCCTGTGAACCATCAACCGATAAGGTCAAGAATTTTTAATTGTTTATCTTTATCTTTATCTTTAACTTTATCTTTCCTAAAGTGCATTCAATGTGAATGGTAAGTTGCATTTAAGTCTATGCTTTTCCTCTTATGATTTTTGCTTTTATATTTTTCCCTTCTAGTGATAAGCGCCAGATACACACATACAATGATATTTTTTTATCTTGTTCTTTTTCTTTTTCTAGTTTTTCTTATACAGGTGATAAAAGGTTCACATGTATATAGTTGAAGTCTTTAAAATATGTATATTTAGTTAACTAATTAATTCAATCTAAATACCAACTTAGAATATTATATTTCCGGATTACATTTTTTCATTACAATTTTTTTTATCGCCTTCTGTGATTGAAATAAGTAGTAAAATTGAGTTTTTATATTATTTAGATATTGTTTCCTTGATTTCTTTGATGAATGGAAATAAATAAGATTTCCTTAATAATTAATACCATATCACATTTCTTCATTGCTTCTTTTGTTTTTTTTTATAGTAAAATACAGGATATATTTTTTTTATGAACCACGTTCTTAAATGAATTTCTTAAAACACTTGTAAAACGAATTACTGCAGATATCCTGAATTTTACATGAAAAAGATTGTAACTATTTCTGATACAATGTATCTTTCTTAGCACTTACTAAGTACCTGGACTTACTGATTACCTGGACTTACTAAGTACCTGAAGTACCTGGACTTACTGATTACCTGGACTTACTGAGTACCTACTTACTTTGTTCCTGAAGTTACCTGAGACATACCTGAGACCACAAAACAGTCTGGAACCTGCCATCAGACACGTGGAAAATCAAGGGAAGTAACCAGTAACTAATTTTAAAACCAACGTGCTTCAACGTGCTTCAACACATATTTTCCTGTGATATTTTTTTTTAATCATTATACAACTTGTAAATTTAACAACGTTGTTCATATTCCTTCCCTTCCAACATTTCCAGGTTTGTTGATAGAGAGTGGTGAGGTGAAAAACAAGTCGACTAATATTATTCAGGGTGGCGCCCACTTACCTTTGTTGATTAACTTTAATTACATTTAACTTGATTTATTAACTTATTAAATTCATTTGGTTTCTTAACTTCATTTATTATCTCATTAACTTCAATACAACTTCAATAACTTAAATAAAGTAGGATTACCCGCGAACCGGTAAGACTACTCCCTGAATTAATATTAGTTTGGTCTCCGAATTCACACCTGAGGTGCTCTCCACATTGAGTCGCCGTTGCAGTTTATCTTGCCTTATTATTTTAAATAAATAATAGGTAACAATAGCAGATATAACAAAAATGGAAACTACTTCAACCACCATATCAGAACCTGCTAATATTGAAGAACCTACAGCTGTAAGTTGAAATAATTGCGCTTTTGTATGTGACTAACAAATTTTTCATTGTAGACAATTATGAAAGAGTCTGTTCCATTAACTCCACAAAAAAGCAGCTTTAAGAATACATCTGTCATGTTTTCAACAAACTCGAAGGTGATATTAATACTTGATGCTTATCACCAATTTACATTAATATTTTTTGTAGAAAAAACGAAAGCATGCCACTGCTAGCAGCTGTGATTACCAAAGTCAGATGCTGCAGCATTCCGAGAGGTTGAAAGAGGCAGAACACCAACTTCGGCTCCAAATGATGAAGGAGCAGCATGAAATTCACATGCAAATTGATGGAATCCGAAAGAGGCGTGCTGAGGAGAAGCTTCAGACTACAATCCAACGTAAAGAGCATGAGAAATTTGTACAACAAAAAGAAAAGGAAAAATTAAATAAAAACTGATTAAATGAAAACTTTATTTTCAATTTTATAGCTTTACAAAAATGTAACTAATACCTACATAAATTTTCTTGATCTTAAAAGTTATTTTCAATAAAAGCAGCTCTAACAGCATTACCTCGAATATTACCAGGAGGATAATTTATATCTTCTATAACATTTTCAACAGCTGCATTTTCTATTTCTATTGGATCATCACCATGTAAAGCAATATTATGCAAAACGGCTAACGCTACGATACTAACTTTTATGTTTTCCAAACTAGTTGTGAAACCATGAAGTAGACATCGAAATCTTTGCTTCCACACGCCAAAGCAACGCTCAACTACATTTCTTGTTGAAATATGAGCTCTATTGTAACCTTCCTGTTTCTCAGTTGTAGGATTCAATACGGGAGTAAATAAATATGGGGTGCATGCATAACCAGAATCACCTAGTAGCCTTCCTTGGAATTCCTGAGTTTCAAACCTAACTTTCAGAGAGCTCTCATTGAAAATCCTCGAATCATGTGTACTTCCTCTCCAACGAGCCACAATATCATTAATCTCTAGCTTTGAGTTACAAACAACCTGTAATACACATATTTATTAATAATTACCCCTACAAAAGAATGGGGCAGGTCTTGAAATATTAGATCCAAAAATAAATTATGAACTCTGTTATAAATAAAAAATAAAGTAGGTACTTGAAGATGGATCGTGATTAATATTGAAATTGGCTCCTGAAAGTGATATAGATACCTGAACATTTAAAGAGCTGTAGCCCTTTCTGTTAATATAATATTGTCCAATATCCCCTCCTACTTTTGGGATTCGGATATGTGTGCAGTCTATAGCACCTATCACTTGTCTGAATCCTGCAATGTTATAAAAATCCGATATTGTTTTATTCTGGTCTTCTATTGTTGTTGGCATCTTGACAAACCTAGGTCTTAGACGAGCCAAAGCTACAGCTGTTTTCTGGCAAATTATGGATACTTCTGGTTGGCTAATACCGGAAAGATCTCCAGCATCGCTTTGTATCTATAAATTGCAATTAATTATTATTATTCATATTGATACACAGTGTAAGATATAACATACTTGTCCTCGGGCCCACACTCTAATTGCAGTTAAGACTTGCAAATATGGAGGAATTAGTCCACCTCTACTATCACCAGCCAAATTATCTCTTAATAAATTTATAATATTCACTGCTGTACGTCGAGAGAAACGATATTTTTCCTTAAATTCCTCTTCTAACAGTGTTTCTAGCGGATTAGCCCGAATTTTATAAAATTTAATTTTTCTGATCGGACGATGAATATTCTCTGCTTCCACCAATTCTTCCATTATTCTCAAATCGTCCATATAATAATCTCTTTCTTCCATCACAAAATAATCACTACTCACTAAACCAAAGCAAATACTTAATAAATATAACTAATTAATAATAATAAACTGAATAATAATACGAACTGATAATACAACAACGACAAACTAAATTTCGAATTAAGATATGACAACATATATCACAATTGACAGTTCAATAAAACTAAAATTATATTTAGTCGAATGCTATTCCGAGCTTAAACCACCCATTTCCTTAGATTAAAATTACTACCAAAGTTAGTCCCAGACTAACCTCGGAGTAGCCTATTCCCTGTCTAATATGCGTTTATTAATAGCGTATCTGTCAAACTGATGGATTAAGCATGGAATAAAGTTAGTCCTAGGTTACTCCGTGTTTATTAATAAGACAGTTAAGTTTAGTCAACCTTGTGGTACCTCGGAAATTTTCGAAACTACAATTCCTCAAATTTCTTCCAAAAAAATTTTCCATTTGTTTTTTCATGTGAAAATTATAAGACAAATTCCTTATTCCTTAATATTTCTTTCTTAATTAAGTTTCCATGGCCATGGATATTTTAGCATAAGTTTTCTCCTTTTCTTTTCTTTTTCTTTTCCGAACCATCTAAATACCTACAGCAATGATGATGATGGGAAATTGATTGGTTTTACACCAGTAGTAAATGTTCCATAAGCCTGATGATGGTAAATTTTACCGAAACTAGTTGCTAAGCTATATGGTTTGTTCTTTTGGAGAACAATATCAATATTGAAGTTGTGGTTTGGACTTTGAGTTTCATTTACCCTTAGTTTAGAAATACATTATATTTCCAACGTAAGAGATTCAATTCCTAATTTTTTATACCTACAATAATTAATGCTTCTTCCTAAGCACGAATATTTTGCGAAATTACAACTCATACAAATTTGTCCTGTGGATCATTCAATTAAGAGTATTCAAGTTATTACAATAGCCAAAATCATACTTCCAAGTGACATTTACTGGTGTAGATAAGATAAGTTTTTCTGAACCCACAATTTTTTATTTTTTTGCATAATAATACCGCACGAAACGTATCAAATGATTAAATAAATCGTTTGTCGATGCGATACAAATGGTAATTATCCATAAAACTACAAATTAATATATCAAATGACGTTCTCTGATTGTTAAAATAACAATACAAAAAATGTAGAAATATCGTGATACGCAGCCTGAAACTCAAACGGCGCGCGCGGTATACCTTTACCTTTTTCACCTGACTGACGGACGTTGTTCTACTGAACACATGACTGACGGATGTTTTGATGTTCAAAACATGATTCTGAACCCTCAGACAAAATTTGAAGTTTTAGAAACGAATTGCACTTAATAATTATTTATCCTACGTCTATCCGGACTGACTGACCAGCTCTGTTCTAATGTATGACTGACTGACCAACACAACTTTTATTTCATACAATAGAGAAGTTGTATAAAAATTTTCAGCTTTTAAATTCATTTTGTTCACCCGTCAAATGATACACCTTTAATATCGCACCTTAGCCACCTGTTCTACGGCACGCTTGACTGACCGGAGCATGTTTGTGTACCCATCGGCTACAACGATTTAACAAAAAACCAGCCTTTAGAAATTGAAACAGTTTTTTTGGCTCTGGCTCTCTGGCTAATTTATAACAATATTTTTACAAAAATATTAAACATTAACAGCCCAATATCACCACTATTTTACCAACCCCTACTACACTCAAGCTTGAGCATGCAAATATTAAACCCATACAGTTAAGAAACTAAACATGCAAAGTATACTTTAGTGAGCCATGAAGCTGTTGAAATTTCTGGAACAGAAAATCAAACAAAACTAAAAAATTCATGAAACATTCGATGGAATCTATGAAGCCTGTAAGAGAGTGTTGGTTTGCTGAGAAAGAAGCGCTGGAAGAAATTGTTAGTCCATAACTGCCAAGTATAGCCATTTTGCATTAAAAAGGGAGAAAGGACAATATTTGGAAAATTGAGGAACAACATAGCTTACCTATGTCTTTAGAAAAATAACCAACTTGTAGAAGAAATGAACGACAATATTCAAAAAAATGAGGAACGACATAGCTTACCTATGCCTATTTGATATAATAAATGAATCGTAAAAGAAATGGAGGACAATATTCGAAAAAATGAGGAACGACATAGCCTAACTATGTCTTTTGAAAAGTTAAGCAACTTATAAAAGAAAGGGAGAACAATATTCAGAAAAATTAGGAACGACATAGCTTACCTATGTCTTTTGAAAAGGTGAGCAACGGAAAACACTTCGCGCACTCGCCCCCTTACGGATGACTGCCCGCTTTGCAAACGAGGCTTACCGACAACCTAGGAACGAGCACTTTCCCACAGTGTGGTACTACGTGCTTCCGTAAAGGAAAAAGTCAATCGTAGGCAAACAAGTTGGTATATAGGGAGTATAAGAAAGGTAGTACAATGTTTAGAAAAATAAAATAAGGAACGACACAGCTTACCTATGTCATTTGGGAAAATAACCATCTCGTGAAAGAAAGGGAGGACAATGCTTAGAAAAATTATGAACGACACAGCTTACCTATGTCTATTGAAAAGTAAGCAATGAATGCTGGAAATTATCCCTCGTAGATGGATGATTGTCCCCCATGGCTGGAAGATGACCCCAGCCAGTAGAAAATATAATCAATCGGTCAGAGAGTCTACAACCGACAGAAAATATTCCCCACCGGCTTACAAGGCGTTTTCTACCGGCTGCACCCTGCCAGAAGTTTGTCTCTACTAGCAAAGTGCAGTTATAAAAATATACAAACAGGAACAAAAAATAATTCCAACTTAACAATTATGAAACAAATATCAACAAAATAATAATATCTAGGTACATACATTCATAACAATATTTTTACAAACATATTAAACATTAACAGCCCAATATCACCAATATTTTACCAACCCCTACTACACTCAAGCTTGAGCATGCAAATATTAAACCCATACAGTTAAGAAACTAAACATGCAAAGTATACTTTAGTGAGCCATGAAGCTGTTGAAATTTCTGGAACAGAAAATCAAACAAAACTAAAAAATTCATGAAACATTCGATGGAATCTATGAAGCCTGTAAGAGAGTGTTGGTGTGCTGAAAAAGAAGCGCTGAAAGAAATTGTTAGTCCATAACTGCCAAGTATAGCCATTTTGCATGAAAAAGGGAGAAAGGACAATATTTGGAAAATTGAGGAACGACATAACTTACCTATGTCTTTAGAAAAATAACCAACTTGTAAAAGAAATGAACGACAATATTCAAAAATGAGGAACGACATAGCTTACCTATGTCTTTTCGATATAATAAATGAATCGTAAAAGAAATGGAGGACAATATTCAAAAAAATGAGGAACGACATAGCCTAACTATGTCTTTTGAAAAGTCAAGCAACTTATAAAAGGAAGGGAGAACAATATTCAGAAAAATTAGGAACGACATAGCTTACCTATGTCTTTTGAAAAGGTGAGCAACGGAAAACACTTCGCGCACTCGCCCCCTTACGGATGACTGCTCGCTTTGCAAACGAGGCTCACCGACAACCTAGGAACGAGCACTTTCCCACAGTGTGGTACTACGTGCTTCCGTAAAGGAAAAAGTCAATCGTAAGCAAACAAGTTGGTATATAGGGAGTATAAGAAAGGTAGTACAATGTTGAAAGGAATTGTTAGTCCATAACTGCTAAGTACAGCCATTTTGCATGAAAAAGGGAGAAGGGACAATATTTGGAAAATTGAGGAACGACATAGCTTACCTATGTCTTTAGAAAAATAACCAACTTGTAAAAGAAATGAACGACAATATTCAAAAAAATGAGAAACGACATAGCTTACCTATGTCTTTTTGATATAATAAATGAATCGTAAAAGAAATGGAGGACAATATTCAAAAAAATGAGGAATGACATAGCTTAACTATGTCTTTTGAAAAGGTGAGCAACGGAAAACACTTCGCGCACTCGCCCCCTTACGGATGACTGCTCGCTTTGCAAACGAGGCTTACCGACAACCTAGGAACGAGCACTTTCCCACAGTGTGGTACTACGTGCTTCCGTAAAGGAAAAAGTCAATCGTAAGCAAACAAGTTGGTATATAGGGAGTATAAGAAAGATAGTACAATGTTTAGAGAAATGAGGAACGACACAGCTTACCTATGTCATTTGGAAAAATAACCATCTCGTGAAAGAAAGGGAGGACAATGTTCAGAAAAATGATGAACGACACAGCTTACCTATGTCTGTTGAAAAGTAAGCAATTGATGCTAAAAATTATCCCTCGTAGACGGATGATTGTCCCCCATAGCTGGAAGATGATCCCAGCCAGTAGAAAATAGAATCAATCGGTCAGAAAGTCTACAACCGACAGAGAATATTCCCCACCGGCTTACAAGGCGTTTTCTACCGGCTGCACCCTGCCAGAAGTTTGTCTTTACTAGCAAAGTGCAGTTATAAAAATATACAAACAGGAACAAATAATTCAAACTTAACAATTATAAAACAAATATCAACAAAATAATAACATCTAGGTACATAAATTTATAACAATATTTTTACAAAAATATTAAACATTAACAGCCCAATATCATCACTATTTTACCAACCCCTACTACACTCAAGCTTGAGCATGCAAATATTAAACCCATACAGTTAAGGAACTAAACATGCAAAGTATACTTTAGAGATCCATAGAGCTGTTGAAATTTCTGGAACAGAAAATCAAACAAAATTAGAAAATCCATGAAACATTTGATGGAATCTATGAAGCCTGTAAGAGAGTGTTGGTGTGCTGAAAAAGAAGCGCTGAAAGGAATTGTTAGTCCATAAGTGCTAAGTATAGCCATTTTGCATGAAAAAGGAAGAAAGGACAATATTTGGAAAATCGAGGAACGACATAGCTTACCTATGTCTTTAGAAAAATAACCAACTTGTAAAAGAAATGAACGACAATATTCAAAAAAATGAGGGACGACATAGCTTACCTATGTCTTTCTGATATAATAAATGAATCGTAAAAGAAATGGAGGTCAATATTCCAAAAAAATGAGGAAATACATAGCCTAACTATGTCTTTTGAAAAGTTAAGCAACTTATAAAAGAAAGGGAGAACAATATTCAGAAAAATTAGGACGACATAGCTTACCTATGTCTTTTGAAAAGGTGAGCAACGGAAAACACTTCGCGCACTCGCCCCCTTACGGATGACTGCTCGCTTTGCAAACGAGGCTTACCGACAACCTAGGAACGAGCACTTTCCCACAGTGTGGTACTACGTGCTTCCGTAAAGGAAAAAGTCAATCGTAAGCAAACAAGTTGGTATATAGGGAGTATAAGAAAGGTAGTACAATGTTGAAGGTAATTGTTAGTCCATAACTGCTAAGTACAGCCATTTTGCATGAAAAAGGGAGAAAGGACAATATTTGGAAAATTGAGGAACGACATAGCTTACCTATGTCTTTAGAAGAATAACCAACTTGTAAAAGAAATGAACGACAATATTCAAAAAAATGAGGAACGACATAGCTTACCTATGTCTTTTTGATATAATAAATGAATCGTAAAAGAAATGGGGGACAATATTCAGAAAAATTAGGAACGACTTAGCTTACCTATGTCTTTTGAAAAGGTGAGCAACGGAAAACACTTCG
>CAJUYI010003514.1:0-22934 GCA_910591695.1 Galerucella pusilla | reverse complement strand
AAAAAAAGGTTTCAATACCGAGGACTCTCCAATAACTAAATTCGTAGATAATCCCAGCACTGTACAATGTGTACAAAGTACTCAAACGCAAAAAAAAGTGAAATTCTATAAATTAGGTCACAAATTAATTTGTTCTGTTTTTCAAGCAGGCTGATTGAGTCTGACGAAAAATTCAATGAAGCTCCACCCCGAAAAAAAAATAAAAAATTAGCATCATCACTTGAAATCGTTATTCACTAATGGAAAATATGTTCTTTTCTAGACCATTTTAATCAGTGTAAAACAAACCCTGTATTTCTTCATTTCTATAGGTACTATCCGACATAAGCTTACGATTTTATTTCAAAATTCAATGATTAATTACTTCGACTCCGCCGCTGCGTTATACAAAAACAATTCCCTGGCATTCCCAGACGTAGTGTTATGTTATCGATTCACTTATTCGAAAAGTAACTTACTGCCTTTCTCATTGATCTTATTCTTTCAACTTATCAATTTAGTTCTTTTTATCTGCAAAAAATTTATAGAATATATATATAGACGGACGAGATTTTGATATTTAGGGCACGTTTAATCTGGGAAGGAATTT
Source organism: Galerucella pusilla (assembly GCA_910591695.1). NCBI lineage: Eukaryota > Metazoa > Arthropoda > Insecta > Coleoptera > Chrysomelidae > Galerucella > Galerucella pusilla. The sequence goes on along the minus strand of CAJUYI010003514.1, from coordinate 22,345 downwards.
GAACAAATCATTTCTTTGGAAAAAATATTCCAAAAAGTTTGCCAGAAGAAGAATTGAGAACAAAAATGGTACCACAAAAAACTATGATGTTGAAACCCTCATATTCCTCTAACACTACTCTAACAAGTACTCCATTATTTAAACGATTGTTTTTATCTTATTTTTATCAAGAAGGGAAGCCGATAAAAATTTTACCAAAAGAAAATACGTTCAAAATTCGAAGTGATAATTATTTGCTGCTTTTTTTCGGTGGAAAAATAAAGGTACTTCGCTGTCGGTCCGTCTGTCACCAGGATGTAGCTGATGAAACACGATAGCTAGACAGTTAGATAGTTGGTCAAACGGAATTTTTCCAGATAACTTATTTCTAAAAACAATGAAATAAGTAATAAATATATGTGTGAATATTTCTCAACATATCTTTGTTTTCTATTTTGTATACATATTTTGACATCTTCTTCCCTGCTGTAAACCATTTCAATCACTTCATCAGAAAAATGTCAATTATCCATCATATTAGTTGTCATTTTCATAGCTTACCTTGATAATGTTATTTTTTTCATTCACATCTAAGAGCTAAGATTTCCAACATTCAATCACCCAAAAACGAGACAGGTGGGGGCAAGACATCATACATTTCTGAGCAGATCATAAGAGAAGGACCATTCACAAATGTGAAAATATATATAGAGTAGGTATCCCATCGAAAAAAATTATTTTTTGTATCCAAAATCATACGCTACTGAACTTTTGATGTCATAGTACCAAAATTCAGTTACAACCAAACTTTGATATAGGATTTTTTTTAAACCAACAATACGATGAGAGGGGGTGTATAATTTATAATGAATAATCCTGTACTATAGTGATTGGTTTTTTTGATAATATACATATTTTCTTGAAAATAAACTATTACTATTATTACAATATTATACAATAATATAATATTATTATTAATATAATTCCAATTCCACTACACACGGCCACCGTCCATAAATTTCAATAAGTCTGGTAACTCCTTTGAAGTTGTTGAAATGTACCGCGTTTTTTGTGATCGGTCATAAATCATGCACATAACAGCAAAAATGTGTTATACGGGGGTCAATCGGCACCGTGATCAATATGTTTACTCGGAAGTATGTCTACGAGGGACAGGCGTTAAATATTGATCATATTTAATACTTATGAATATTTATTTCTTTGTAAATGAAACCAACTGTTTTCAGATAACTTCACAATATATTAAAAAAAAATGGTAATTCTAATATATTATGGAATTAATTGGGAACAGTTGGTTTAATTTACAAAGGAATGAGTAGATTCCACAGAGTAAGAGTTGAAACAGTAAATTTCACGAATATTCATTTATGAATATCATAATTTAACATAACGTAACATAATAAGTATAAAATAATTTGAATGATGAATTACATAGATCTATTGAACTAACCTAAATTTAGAGAAGCTAACTTGGGAAAATTAAAACCATTCTAGCAGAAAACAACTACCCACGACAATTTACTAAAAAAATTATCAATAAACGAATTCATTCCATATATAACAACTCCCAAACTAATAAAAAAAATCCAATACTTATATCTCGCTTCCCTACGTGAATGGAATATCAGAAAAAATAAACAAAATAACACAAAAGGAAAAAAGATCAATTTCCCACAAACTGATTGACACCAACAAGATATTTTTCTCAAAAATTAAACCAAAAATAAATGAACACAAGCAAACACATACAGTGTATCAAATTCCTTGCCAAGATTGCTCCAGTACATTCATTGGCCAGAGTAAGCAATATCTGCAAAAGATTACAAGTTCACAAATACTCCAAAACAGATGTAACAGCACTCTCACATCATAGATAACAAACAGGACATGCATTTAACTATGACCAAACTAAAATTCTCGCAAAGGAAAAAAACGATAAGGTGAGAAATGTTTTGGAAATAATCCATATTAAACAAAATTCCAACAGCATTAATTCTAGAAATGACATAAAAATCTTCAGCATTATTTTTGACGGAATTTTATAAAAATATAATAACAGATAATTATTTGAGTACCACCTCTGAAACTTTTTGTGCCTTACTATTGGATATATACTAAAATTTCACCTGTACTATCAAATAAAAATTTCAAAATGCAGTTGTTACTAGGAAAAAATAAATAATGTATGTTTTTTTTTGTAAGTAATATATTAAAACTTGAAAGGCAAATATTGGAACTCTACCTGAGATAATTATTATACGACAGTCTAACCTAAATTCGAATAAACTCGGACAGAAACAGAGCAATAAGATCGGTGAGAAGCCATTATTACAGTACTTGATGCTCAAAAAACTAGGTTCAAATAAAACGTTTATTTCGCGCACTCAGTAGAACTCGTATCAACACTGCGAACTATTCAATTGAAGACACTCTGTTAAACTAGCTAGCCCACCCGGTGGGCACTCGAGGCAAACCGGCAGGGCAAGGGATGCGCGAGGACAGGAGGGGACGATTTTAGGTTTCGGCGAGAGTAAGCAGACTTATTGAAATTTATGGACGGTGACACGGCTATCCTAAACCTTCCAATTGCTGGTATCCAAAAATATAAGAGAATTAAATATTATTATTTAAGTTTTTTTGGTATGTCTTAAGCTGGGATATTCATTTTAATAGGATTTTGCGACATAGGAATAAAACTCAACTCAGTGTATCCGTTGGCTAGTTTCTTTGACTAAAACAACTAACAACGACTATGAGTAACAGACTATTCGAGAAGTAGTTCGAATTTACAATAATTTAACATTCACGGTGTTGTGGCTATATCGAGAGGGTGTTCTTCTACTAAATACTCCAATTTATTATCAATAAATTTTATCTAGCGGCTTTGGTGAATTTCACAGTGGAAACTACCTATTCGTTTTTTCAAATCGGTTATTGAAACTTATGGTGAAATTTCCTGTACAATGTTTGATTTGTAAGTTTTAATAATTGTTAACCTTTCATTTTCATTGTTATAGCGGGAAAATTAAGTTCCGGACTGTGTGTAATAATCCATATTTTCATTTCAACAACAATAAATGTACATAAAGAAATGTTTGGAGCTATTGTTAAAGCCATCTTATATCTAGTATTTTAAATGAAGTAATTTGTCTTATAGTACAGGGAATGAAGCATTTTGGCTCGCAATTTTTTCATCCATCATTGATTCACTTGAAATTCTCACAGAATGTTGGGAATAACCCATACCTTCGGAGTGATTGCATCACCATCTCCGAATGGACATTTCTTATTACATTTTTACCACAGGAATCCTTGGAAGTAATTCAAAGAAAAATAGTATACTTATTAAGTACAAAGTGTCAAAAACGTTAATTTAGACACCGGAACCTTCCTAGATAAAAAGTTTAATAGGGGACAATAATTGTTTATATCTATTCGGTCGTAAAAAAGATTATCTGAATATTTGTTTTCATTCATCTCGAGAGATTCTAAAAGATTTAATTTGAGGAATTCAGGTTCTATATGCAAAATCTCAAAGTTTGAATCAAAAGTGTGTTAGTTTGAGTAGGTGAAATCCGATTTTTGGTTTGTGTTCTGAAATTCTAGTTTTAAAATTCTCAACAGTTCTACCTACATAAATTTTATCACAGTTGTCATTACCACATTTTAATCTATAAACTCGTGATTTGTTTAGTTTTGAAGATGTAGATTTATTGTTTTTAATGAATTTGGATAAATTGTAATTGGTTTCAAAGCCAATATTCAAGTCTAAAGTTCCTTAAAATGATTTGATTTTCAAGGATGGTACTCCAAAGTATGTTGAGCTTTTAAATTAATTATTTTTGTTTTTATCTGACAGAAATACTTGCTCTAAAGTAGGTATGTTACAGTTTTGGTTTCCTTCTATTTATGATATTGTCTATTAAATTTGGATCATAATTATTATTAACTGCTATGTGTTTTATGATATTTAGTTCTTTGTTGTAATTGTCAGTATTTTATGGAACTGTTAAAAGTCAGAGAATCATACTATTGAGAGCTGAATGGGTGGACCGAACTATTATGAATTGTAATGTCCGTATGTGATGGTTTGTGAAATATACAGAGATCATGTTTATTATTTATTTTTGAAATTCTGAAGTCTAGAAAGTTTGTTGAATTTTCACTGAGAATTTGATATTTCTAATATGAATTGAGTTAATGTAATGAAGTTATTAATTGTCTAGTTGTACCGGTGAAGCAAGCTAAAATGTCGTCCACATATCGGTGCCAGTACACAAATTTTTAGTATGGATCTCCATCAAGTAAAAGTTCCATCTATTCAATTTTTAAGAACAAAATTGTTACTCATACACTGCGCAATGAGTATAAGTTGCTAAAAGGTTCGAAAAATATGCATTTTCTTAGACTTATCCACACGCTTAACCTCAATTTTCATTTGATGTTAACGTGATACTTTTTTCCCTACTTCTTCTGACTGTTTTCATGTTAATATGAATTATTGATAATTCAAGCATCATTTAATTGAAATGCTGCTGACGATATCTATAACTTCTATAGATGCACCTTTTCACTAAGATGCGGGTTTTAACGTATTTTTTCATAACAGTGACAAGATTTCAGATTAATATAGGGTGCATAGTTTTCATGGTGAAGCTATGTATAAGGAATAACAGACACAGATATTTCTAGTTTGATCCCTGTACTCAATAATAATCACAAAACGGAAAACAATTTCTGAATTACAATAAACGGAGCAATTAATAAGTATTAAATCGTTTTATGAACCATTTATGAATGAACCATGTTACTTTTGTATTGTTTTTTCAAGTTAACTCTTTTGCTGATAACTTTATATCTATTTACATAACAAAGTTAATACCTACTTTCGAAATTTGAAATTTCTCACAATCTAATGCAGCTCCGCTTTGAACTAAAATTTCTTTCCACTAAATATTCCGCTGGAACCCTACTTCCAATAAATAAAATTGAAAACCCACGTAAGTATACAAGCGATCCACCAAAGGACAAACAAGAGATTACGCCAGTGAGTACATAGAAAAGGGGACAAAGCAAGGTAAAGTCGAATTCGATAACATTTATCCGATCAATCTAATTCTAGAGTTGAATCTATAGTCCAATAGAACTACATAGGTGAGATGCAATTTATAATTTGCAAATATGTAATAAAAACATGTTTTTCTACGTTCATACAAAAAACAAAACGTCATCGTACTCTATTTAGTGGAAGAACTGGTAACTAACTAACTGGCACTTGTGCAATAAAAATTTCCTTGCACTCATTTGTCATATCACTAAGCGTTTTGTGATCATATAATCATATTTCACATGAACTTTTTTCTATTAATAACCTAAATAACGTTTGCTAAACTGTTTCATTTAGGAATGAAAGGAAATAAAGAGATATAATTGAAAAGTAATTCTCTAAGAAATATTATGATTGAAAATTGCACAAGTTGTACATTTACATTTGATATTAACAGTGAAAATCTAGTTCAAGTCAATTAATTGCTCTCAACATAGTGGTTTGTTAATTTGTCAATGTTTATGGATAGTGCTTATCAATTATGATGTTGGTTGGGCTCCACTGAGACTCGCAATGGTCCATTGCAGCTTACACATATTCTACCCAATCTCTTTTTCTTCATTTGTTCATGTGCTCAGTTTGAAATCTTCCGTCACCTCCAGATACAAAAATCTGAAGTGCAACCATTTACTTGTAATGTCGTCAAAAGACGTGGAACATGTTTTACAACGATATACAACGATATAAAAACGATGTATACTCTTCTGCTCTCCTGCCAAGTTGGCTCAACAAATTGTACAGATACTGGTGACAAAAATCGTGAGTATCAAGTGTATCAAAGTGGCTAACATTGTTTTGGAAATTTCAAATTAATTTTATAATCCCATATAATTTTATGTAAGAAACACAAAAAGTTTAAATTTACTATTCTCGAAAACGTTCATGATATCGATCTGAAAGAAGAAAAAATTTTTAATGAAAATCATCTTCTCCAAATTCGGTGTCGATTACATAAAAAACTTGAGAATAAGTTGAAGCAAAGCCGAGAAGATTTGGTCTTTCTCCGGAGACTTGTATGTACTAAACGTCCGTATTGCCCAAGTACTCCTCTCGTATGTGACTATCTCTTTTGCTAGAAGATAGTCCTCTTGACACGGTCGTTGTATGCCAACATATCCCATGTCTGGACACTCCCACTCGATTTCCTCACAACCGGGGAAATGTGTCTGTAGTAGATGCTGCAAGGTATCCACCGGTGTTTCGGTGAAAACACCCGGTGCGACTTACATACAGTCTAGTGCGCTGTCCGGCGATTTTGTTAAGATCCGGCGCAGCCTTGACATTTGAGGTACCGTGACGATATCCTCACAGAAGGCCCGCCAGACATCTCTTCGAGCCAACCTGACCACACTCTTATACTCATTTCGTTCCTGGCGGTATTGCTCCCAATCCAGATCCGACTTTGTTTTCCTGACCCTATTAAATATGCGCCGGGTATGTTGCCGCTGCGAGTCCAGAGAGTTGTTCCACCATTTGTGGCCCTTACCCTCCTCGTTTTTTAGGCGCAGTTTTCTACATAAGACGAGACAATATTCGAGCCCAGCTCCGCTATGGCCCAATCGATCTCATTATTATTGTCAAAATTCCTAGGGAAATCGCCAAGCTTCCTTGTGAGATCCAGTTTATACCGTTCCCAATTGGTAGTCTTGGGGTCCCTATACTTAACTGATTGTTTTTCAACATCAGCCCTGTAACTGAAACAAATGTAAATGTGATCTGACAATGAGTCCCTTAACATACTTACAACGGTACTAGACGCAAGCGTCACATCCGAGACTTCAGTCCGAATCCTATTCCGGAATATTGGCTTCGTCCCTCGGTTGGGTAGTTGCAAGTCAGTGGTAACAACGTAGTCAAGCAATGCCGCACCCTGCTATTGACGTCTGTACTGCCCCACATAGTGGGTGGTGCGCATTGGCATCACAGCCAATAAGAAGAGGCAGTTTCCTGACCGTGCAGTAGTCCACCGCCGTGCGGAACTCCTCAGTGGGTGATAATTCTGATGAGTCGTAGGGCACGTGAGCAGAGCATACGACCAAACTACGCATCGTACTATTCTCGCCCAGGAAGTCCACTCGCACCCTAAACCAAATTCCCCTTATCAGTAAAGCACTTACACTGGAGCGCGTAGAAATGCATATTGCATAGAATAAACTACGCCCGGGTGTGCCTAAGCCCCGCACATGACCTTGCACATGAATACTCCCGCAGCGGCACGACAATGCTGCAAGTTAATCTGGGTGAATTTTAAGGCACTACAACAGACATCGTAAATCTATAGAGGTACCTCCTCACCCATTATATAAGGTCTGTTCCAACCGCTATCATAAAGTGTCAGAAACGATCAGAGAATAGTCGACCAATGCAATCAGAGATAAGAATTACGCGAAAGTAGTCCTAATTTTGAGGCAGCATCCCATCGGGAGGCCCGAATCACCTATCCTTCAATCCTCAAGGTCGGATTATCAATTCGGATCCTTTTGAGAACCTCCTGGGGAGACGACTCGACCGGCACTGGCACCCCAACCATCGCCTTCTTAAGGTTCTCGATGGCCGACTGCTCAATGATTTTGAGCGCCAGAGCATCCTTCCTGATCTTAGCTGGTGAGCAGATTGTCTGGGTAGCCATCGCGAATGATGGCCACCCTGAGGTCGCTGCTTGCAGCTTCCCGGTATGCCTTGTGCTCACCAGGCACCGTGCGCGCCTTCTTGTGAGCCTGTCTGGCCTCTGGTGGCGTGTTATACAGTCGAGGCCTCTTGGCCCCACCTTTGGTGACATCGAGCTTGACCCCGCTGGGACCAGCACTATCATGCGTGTCCTGACTTGGCAGTGCCGATGTCACCTCTTTGTAAGGACCAGTTGGGACATGATTCAAGAAAAAAGGAGAAGAAATAATTTATCAATGCCTAGGCCTAGGCCAAGGTTCATTGATGATTTTTGTTACATAGCCATTTGAAAATCGCTAGATCATATTTTTCCAGTAATCCTTCAAGGATTTCCTTCAAAATGAGAAAACATTAAATCGCGCTGAAATATTTCTATTTCACGTTTTTTAACAAATTTGTAGCTCGCCAATTTTTCATGTCCACAGCTTATTGTTATCTTATATACAATTTTTGTGATCATATAAGTTTTTTGTAATTCTTAACTTGCAATAAAACTTTTTTGCGAAGACCTTTTTCTCCGTCAATTCTCATAACCGCCTGTACACTGAATGATCTGCAGACACAAGCTTGCAAATTGCCAGCATCCTGTCACATACGTCAACAAAAGGAATAAAGTTATAACGGGTCCGTCCAGCGGATGCTTAATTCTCAAACCAAATATGTTCATTCAAAAGCTTACTGATAATGCTCAACCTCCTGCAGTTTTTTTTTTCGATAAAATGTCATAAAGCTTAAGAAGAAAGTTAAGCAATTATTAGGTTAATTTGAAGACTCCTCGGGCCAGTGACGTTATAAGGTCTGAAATTATGTTGGCAGTATTTGTCAGAGTGGCTTATTGTATTCGATTTATTTAATAATATTTACAATGAAAATGGTCTTGGTTTTGATCTTTTGTTCAACTTCTCTTGAACACTTGCCCTTTCGAACCATGATATTCGTCTGATACTCGGGAACAATGTGACAATTGAAATTGTTATTTGTGCGAGCTGATATAGAGCACTCTTTGAACATTTTGGAAACACGGAAGCGAAACAAAAACAAATGATTAAAACAACAGTTATTGCAAAGAGAATATCGATATGGTTTCCGAGGTTATATGAGATGTCAAAATTCAAAGACCGGGGAAGCAGCCAAACAAATACGAAAATCATGGTCTGTCAATTTCAAGTTGTAGACTCTTCAACGTCAAGAAGGATGGGAGAGGCTTCAAGGCTCACGCTTGCTTTCCGTACATTTTGTATCTTTCTTAGGATAGAAATCCTGTTTGTAATACTTGATTGCTGGTTAATGAATAATCAACATGAAACTGTGGACTGAAATTACTTGATAAAAATCTAATTAAATTCACATGATCATAACATAAACAGTTTTGCTTGTTACTAGCATGAAACTTGACTTGTGACTCGCTCTTCCCTTTCGGCTCGACCCGAAAATATATAATGTTTTTGCGATGTTGCCACTTTTTGAAAAAGTACTGGGAAGTAAATGAAGTTCGAGCAAATCCAGCTCCAAAAAAAAAGAGAATTAGGGGTGCATTTTTCTATTAAATACTTTAAAAGCTTATTGATAGCGATAGTAGTGAGGAAAATCACCGTGAATGAAATATTAATTAACTAATTCGCATTTTGAGTTTCGAATGATAACATTCATTCAGATCTCTAATGGAAAATGATTTTTCAGGAAAAAAAAACGAAATGAGTCGACAAACAGCATTGAAAGCCTCAGGATAATTAGCCAAACTAACAAATTGAAAATCAACACCGCAAAGCAAAAGCAAACACAATATTCAGGTACTAATCAACATTCTATTACCACCAGTAGGATTGTTTTGTTTCAAGCTATTGTTTTGATATACCAGTTTGTGGCATTATGAAGAATTATACGAAGCTTCATGCGTATAGGTAGTTCAAATTTGATGTCATCGAGGTGAGTTAAACGAAAAATACGTTACAGCTCAAAACCTGGAGATCGACTTCATGTTGATATTTAACATTCCACAAGGACAATCTTTACACTTTGAAGAATATACTTTATATGGAAAATTTATGACAAAATCTTTTGATTCCAATACAATCACTTTCCCGACAATATGCCCCTGCATTCAATGACTTATGCCGTAAAAAAATCTGCCTCCTTTGACATGTAACCAGAATTAGCATAGTCTGCTAACTGGACTTTCGTTGTACTTATTGGAACTCGACATTACAGTATAGATAGCCACTCGAAAAATCCATTGTTCATCAGATGAAGAAAATGTGTGGGTTTTTAAAAATCTTGCTTCTCCGAACAATGACTCAAGTAGCATTTTGACGACTATAATACACTAGAATCAACGTTTAGGTTCGGGTCGAAATTGGTTACTTAGGTATGCAACGACGCCCTCCAAACTATCAGACAATATCATCCTTATATTTAGCATGTCTGAAGCTGGAACACTACGTTGTTACAGCCTAAATGGATTGAAAACTTTTGAGTGACAACTTAAAAACGCTTTCCCGAGGGAGAGTCTACTGTTTAGGATTCAACTACCAGAGTTCAATCAAAACAGTCAAATTGTTCTTTGGGTGTTTTATAGTGGTCACGTATTACCATCAATGTTGTGTTTCTGCTGTCAGTTTCACATTCTGCTCATTCGCAACTAGAACCACTACTTGAACTACTTCTTGAACAATCGCAGTTGTCACGTTTTCAACTAAGAATGGTCAACTAAGTGTTTTGATAGTTATGAAAAAGTGATCAGTTTTAAGTATTATTCCTTGAATAGCTCTACTTTGCTACTATTCAAATAAGACCAGTTTATACTAACTGAGAACATTTATTGGGTGGAGCATTGACTAAGAATATCTCATGAATAGTAGATTTGAACATAAATTTCAACTACTACCTCAGTCATAGCTAATAATGATTTCCATCGCAACACATCCTGTTAACTCGGTAAGTTCCAGCTGAAATTTTTCGGAAAAATTAGTCTCATTGGGTCGATATAGTTAAGCCAATTAAAATTATATACAGTGTGTGAAAGCCAAACGGAATAAGTTCACTATTGCGGTACTGTACATATTTATGGAAAGACCCAAAACATGTCAAATTTGGATTATAAATTGACATTCTTCAATGTGAAAATGCGATCTCTACCTTCAATCCCCTTCGATACCTTCATTCTCTATTCATGATTGTTACCGTTTCCAGAACAACAACTGTACTCAAGCCATAACTGCTTTTTTTAAGTATTCACTAACATTCATTTCCAGCTGGACAAACTTGGTTGATACTTGATAAAAAGTCTTATTGAATTTTCAATAGTATATTATTCAAAAAGCATACCTATGTTATAATGATGGCTATTATGAACGAAGGTGCGTTTATGTCGCGAGCCGCAGGCCAGTGACACATATTGTAAAATACTTTCGGGTATTTTTTTTAATATAAATTGGTTGAATTGGGTATATTAATTGTGAATTAAAACAAACTCCTTTTCGTTACACTTTACTATCTGCTCTCTCATACCCAACTCCCTCACTACATAAAAATAACGGTTACAAAGGGAAAATGCAGCGTTGTCACGCTGAACACTTTTTCATAGTTTCACATATTTACGAAACATTAACAAAATAACCAAATTTGATCATAAAAAAGAAATAGGATAGAAATATAAACATGCCGCCCGCCTTGAAAGGCATTGGCTTTCAAACAAATACATATTATCAAATTAGATAAGCAAATACAATTTTCATTTAATATAGAATACATTTTTAGTTCAATCCATAGGTAAAGGACATATTTTAGAAAAGCAACGCTTTATTAATCCAGATTGTGTTTTTATAACCGCCACTCGCGCTATTTTGTCTTTTCCGCGAAACACTTCTACAATTTTTCCCAACTTCCACCTCATAGGGGGTGCATTATCATCTTTCACTAAAACTAACGCACCAATGTTTAGACTATCATAGTTCTGCTTCCACTTGGTACGCTGTTGAAGCTCCGCAACATATTCCTTACTCCACCTGGTCCAAAGATGCTGCTTCAGCTGCTGTAAGTGTTGATACAGAGACAATCGATTGGTGGGCAAGTTTTTCAAATCTGCATCCAACCAGGAATTTAGTTGGCGCCCAATGATTAAATGTCCAGGCGTTAATGGTGTGAGATCCTCAGGGTCAGAGGATAAGGGGGAAATGGGACGTGAATTCATTATTGCCTCTACTTCGGTTAATAACGTGTAAAAATGCTCAAATGTTAAAGGGGTATTACTAAGTACTCGCTTTAAGTGTACTTTCATGCTCTTAACTCCTGCCTCCCAAAGGCCACCAAAGTGGGGCGATTGAGGCGGTATGAAATGCCATTCTATATCTTCCTTACATATTTTTGAGGTTAATTCAATATTATTTTGTTCAATAAATTGACCTAATTCTTTTAACTCGGAATATGCGGACACAAAATTGCTACCATTATCAGAAAACATTACACTAGGTTTACCCCGTCGTGCCGAAAATCTACGTAATGACAGTATAAAGGCTTCTTTACTGAGATCAGTCACTAACTCTAAGTGAACTGCTTTTGTTAAAAAACATATAAAAAGACAAATATATGACTTCGAAATTTTAGTACCACGACCAGACCGACTCTTTAGCAAAAAAGGACCTGCATAATCAACTCCCACAATATCAAAGGGATGAGTAGGAGTCAAGCGTTGTTCGGGTAAATCGCCCATAATAGGTTTCAACATTTTGGGATTATATCTAAAACATTTCAAACATTGATGCACAATTTGTTTGGACAACGACCTACCTGCTAATGGCCAATATGATTCTCGTATTGAAGCCAATAAATGTTGTGGCCCACAGCGGTATAATTTCAAATGTTCATGAATAAAAATTAATTTAGTAAGACGGTGACGCCCTGATAAAATTAGAGGATGTTTCTTTTCGAAGCAAAATCTCGAATTTGACAATCTTCCTCCAACCCTTAAAAACCCAGAGTCGTCAATAAATGGCTTTAAACTAAGAATTTTTGAGGAATGTTTCATTTTATTAGCCCTTATTTGTTCATAATCCTCGGAAAAACAATTTTCTTGTACATGAATAATCAATTTTTTAAACGATTGATCGATTTCACTCTTTGTTAATGGACCGTACTTACGGTCATTTGGACATTTTTTAATACAGTTATGCATAAATCTACGCATTAACGCGGTTATTCTTTTCAATTTTACCAGATCTGAAAATCTCTCGATTATATAATTACCCTTTTCATCTACCACTGAATTAGTTGCACAATAAACTTTATTTTTACGCAAATCAGGTAAACTGTCCCTTTTACCAGGAATTTTTGGCCACTCAATTTCAGGCAAAAGCAAAAATTGCGGTCCGTACCACCACATATTTAAGTCATTCATTTCAGAACATTTTATCCCTCGAGATAAATAATCAGCTGGATTAAATTCACTTGGAACATGCCTCCATGTATCACGATTAGTAATTTCCTGAATTTCGGAGACTCTATTGCTCACAAAAGTTTTCAACTTATTTGGAGCGGTCTTTATCCAACCCAAAACAATAGTTGAATCTGTCCAAAAAACAGTTTTTTCCACATTTAAACTAAGCGCAGACGAGACCTTTTTTGCAAGCCTTGCAGCTACAAGAGCTCCACAAAGTTCTAAACGCGGCAAAGTCACAGTTTGTAAAGGTGCAACTTTTGACTTTGACGATACCAGATTTACGCTTGCTTCCCCATTTTCACTTAGAGATTTGAGATAAATACAGGCACCATATGCCTTTTCGGAACTATCGGAAAAGCAATGCATTTCGATAGACTTAACATTTTCAGAAACTACACGACGTTCTATTCTGAGCTCATTTAGAAACTTTAACTCAGATGTAAAAGCAGACCAAACCACAGAAATATTTTGAGGAACTGGATCATCCCACGATAATTTTTCTAACCAGAGACCTTGTAGAAGAATCTTAACAACAATCACACATGGACTAACAAGTCCCAAAGGATCGAAAATTTTAGAGCTTTCGGATAATATTGACCGTTTTGTTATTTTTTTTGAATGAATTATGTTATTTACCTTGAACATCAAATTATCATGAATAGGGCTCCAGATCAGGCCAAGTGTCTTTTTTTCATCATTTTCACCGAACTCCACGATTTTAGATAAAGGATCAGTATCAGGGATGCCATCCAAAATACTAGGATCATTAGAATAAAATTTACGAAGAACGAAACAACCCTGTTTTAGTGTCTCAAAAACCAACCCACATATTCGTTTTGCACTTTCTATTGTATCGGCTCCCGTAAGCAGATCATCTACATAAAAATCCCTTTTAATAATTTCTGCTATATCAGGATGAGTACTTTCTACATTGAGAGCAAGTTGAAACAAACACCGAATCGCTAGAAAAGATGCCGAGGTAGTGCCATATGTCACTGTATTTAGTTCGTAACAATTCAAAGGATCTTCAGGATTAAACCGCCATAAAATACGTTGCAGCTGCCTATCATCTGGAGAAACCCACACGGACCTATACATTTTTGTACAATCGGCAGAAATAACAAACCTATGCTGTCTAAATTGAAAATTGAAAATTGAAATTGAAATTGAATTGAAAATAAGTCTTGCTGTATTGTAGGTCCAGCCATTTGAATGTTATTTAAAGAGAACCCTGTACAACTTGGCAATGATGCATCAAAAACGACACGAAGATTGGTCGTGATTGCATCTTCTCGATATACTCCATGATGACACATAAAATAATCGCCAGAAAAAGTGGCGTCAAAATCGTGAACTTTTGTCATATGTCCCAAATTAATATATTCCAGCATAAATTCATGGTATAGTTTTTTATAATTATCATTGGAATACATTTTACGTTCCAGGTTCAGAAATCGTTTTTTAGCTTGCTCAAACGAACTACCTAACTTTGAAATTTCAACTTTAAATGGTAACCTAACCTCAAATGAACCATCTTTGTTTCGCTTTGTATTTTTTATAAAATGCCTTTCACATGCTAATTCTTCATCTGATAATTTTTTTTCTTCTGAACTAACATTTTCTAATTCCCAAAACAATTTTAAATCGTCATGAATTTGCTGATTAATATTAACGTCGGTATTAACAAAACAACAGTTCAAAACCGCCGGCTTATTTGTCTTGCCGACAGGACCAGTTACGATCCAACCAAACTTTGTACTTTGTAAGATCGGCAGTTTGGAACCTAAACAAATCTTTTCTTCACATATCAAATTCCATAATAAATCCGAGCCAATTAACATATCAATTTCCTGTGGTTCAAAAAATGCAGGATCAGCTAATTTACATTTACTGGGAAATTTTAGATTACTAATATTTATCGGCGAAACTGGCAAAGGCCCAGTTATCTTTGGAATAACAAAGCAAGAAACATTTATTGAAAATTCATTTGTCTTTGAAAATATTCGTGTGTTGCATTTATAATTTATAGTTGAAAATGAATTATTTATCCCATTAAGCGATACATTAATTTTTTCTTTAAACAATTGAAGTTTATCGCATGCACTCTCAGTAATAAAACTCGATTGAGAGCCGCTGTCTAAAATTACACGAACAGTATGCTTATTATTAAATCGATCCAAAATACAAACGTGAGCTGTGGATAATAAAACATCACTTATCTCACAATTAGCAGAGTTATTTACTACTTCTTTTAAATTGACCAATGAGGAAGATGAACTTCCGTTATCTATATTAGAACCTTGGTTTTTATCGCGAAATTCTTGCGAATTAATTTTTTCAACATGTAATAAAATGTTATGTTTCTTGTTGCATTTTTTACATGTTGACTTTCGACAACTCTTATCAAAATGTCCGGGTTTCAAACAGTTCAGACATAACTTTAAAGAAATAATTCTTTCACCCCGTTTTTCAACTGGAATTTTCAGAAAGGAAGGACATGATTGAATATAATGTTCCCCTTTGCAAAATATACACTTTTGAGATTTAACATCAGTCAAATTTGAACATTGTAAATTATCATCTATCGCAATCAAGCCTCTAAAATTACCACTACTGTGTTGTTTTTCTATGCGATTTTGTTCAAGATTGTCGAGAAGTTCCGCCTTGGAAGTTAGGAATAATTTAAAATCATCTAGAGATGGATTCATTTTTGCCTTTGATTTAAATGATTCCCAATCCCTAGCAGTGGTCTTATCCAATTTTGTGCTTAATAAATATACAATGGGTACATCCCAGGATGCTGTGGGTAAACCTATTTGACTCAATGCACGCATATTTTTTGTAACATTGTTTAAAATCGCACGCATGCCCTTGGCGGACTCCTTACTCATAGCTTCTATATTGTAAATATTTTTAATATGATTATGTATTAATAACTTATCATTATTGTATCGTTTTTCTAACAGCTCCCATGCAATTTTATAATTATTAGAGGAGAATTCTATACTTGATATTAGCTGAATAGGTTCGTTGCGTACAGAAGCTCTCAAATAATGAAAACGCTGAATATCTGATAGTGATTCATTTTTGTTAATAAGAGACTCAAAAATATCTCTGAATTCAAGCCAATTTTGTAAAGACCCGTCAAATATGGGTAAATTTATATCCGGAAGCTTAACAGATTGTGTAGAGTTAATAATAACAGACTTGTTCGAACTTGTCGAGAAACCGCCACAATCGTTTTCTTTTTTGTTGTCATCCAAATACTTCTTTGCTAAAGAAATTATAGAATAATATCTGTTTTCAAATTCATTTCGTTCCAAATACTCTTTTTCTAACTCCGTTAATTCACATGATGTCTCAATCTTGTCTTGGATTTCGACAAATTTTTGCAACAAATTAACATCTATATTATTAATACGAGTTTCTAACTCTAAAATTAATTGATGAGATATACTTGTGTTATTTTTAAAATTATCGTCAATATACTTGGAAAAATTAGTTAAACTAGCCTTAACAGAACCTCTTTGCCTTTTTAATATGTCCATTTTAATTTATTAATAATTTGCGAAATGAGGCAACAACGAAATACACAACAGGTATGAAATTATATTTGGAAATTGGAATAGGAAAAGAAAAGAGGATTACTCACTTTTTAGAATGAATTTTGCCTCTGGTACACTCAACTTCTGTTCATCTGTAACTTTTGTAAAAGCCGGTGCTGACCAATTAACCTCACAATAATTATGGCGCCATGGCTTACTACTGTACAGGCACGTGTTGTACTTGATTTATTAACTTTTTACTTCACTACTTGTGACATCGGATTAACCGGCTACGAAGGACCATGTAAAATACTTTAGGGTATTTTTTTTAATATAAATTGGTTGAATTGGGTATATTAATTGTGAATTAAAACAAACTCCTTTTCGTTACACTTTACTATCTGCTCTCTCATACCCAACTCCCTCACTACATAAAAATAACGGTTACAAAGGGAAAATGCAGCGTTGTCACGCTGAACACTTTTTCATAGTTTCACATATTTACGAAACATTAACAAAATAACCAAATTTGATCATAAAAAAGAAATAATAGGATAGAAATATAAACACATATGTCTTCATAGCCTGATGGTTTGCTGCTCTGACTTGAACAAGCAAGGGATTGTAGTCATTGGTTCGAATCCGCCTCGCGGTGAGAATTCTTATTCAATATATTGTGTCGTTTTTATGGATAATCTTCAATATAATTATGTGTCATGTGAGCTTTTCATTATCCACGCCTATTATCCACGAGTGAATGATGTACGTCATTATACTTAAAGAAGCACACGTGAAATGTTGAAATTATCAAATAGTCGTTGACAAATATATTTATCGATGGTTTTTGTATCAGGTACTCTGGGAATTATTTGCAGACCCCACTGGAGTTGAAAAATAATTCGACTAGGCTACTGTGTGAGCATGTAATTCAAGGGCTGGTGTTTTTTTTTTCTTAAGCACAGCTTCCTTGCCGCGATAAAGACTTATTGGATTACTTGAAAATACGGGTCGTAAGTCGCAATAAAGAGACTTTGTAAAAATAAAATTTTCCAAATGCCACACGGGAGCTTTGAGCTGTTGAAAAATCATTTTAAAAAGGTTGGAACTTCATTTATAGCTTAGCGGGGTCAATGAAAACAGCAAAGGATGGAAAAAAGAAACCCAAAAAAGCAAGCAGTTTTTTTTAGAGACGTGAGTGCCATAGAAATAGTAACAATGAATTCTCGAATAATCTTGAGGTTTTAAAAGCTTTTTAGATGATAAATATTATTTTATATTGAAGTCAACTTATATTCGTAAAATGGACACTTTGAATTGATTATCATACGTGTAGGTACTGTTGACGGGAGCTTTTGTAAGACCCTTCAAATTAACAGAATGTTTTAAAGTATCCCACACTTACCTGATTTGCCACAGCCATTTATTACTTAGTACATGTACCTAGAGCATTCAAATGAGTGGTTTTGGGGTAAGTCGGGATTTGATCCACTATCAAAGAATTCATGAAGCCACTCACTCACCAGTTCAATAATAAAAAAATATGTAATGTGTCTTCCTATATTTTCAGCAGCTTGAAGAATAAAATAGAAGCATCACTGCTCAATTCAATTTCTTGTTCAAGTGAACTGGGTTCAATATCCACCCATGGATGGGAGGATGATATATTTTTTGAATGAAAACTGAATAAGAATTACTGACTCCATTGTTCCCATAATGTTGAGAACAAATTTACCAGCAATCGGATTATATTTGGACTATATCTAGCGCGAAAGACTCAAACATTACTTTGACTTCCCAAACGACTACGTCATAAAATTCCCTTTTTTAATCCACCCATGAAATGGAACCCTATCTCGAACAGAAAATCAACTGAGAAAGTTAACAAATTTTATTGATGGAAAATACCACATCGTGTAATGGAGAAAGACTGATTCAGTTAACAGTTCACAGAAATTAAGGACTTGGGTAATCAAGAGTGATGTCTGATTGATTGATTAATTAATCCGGCACCATGAGTCAAACGGCACCTCAGACCTTAGGATTTTTGTGCTCGTGGTTGTGGCGTTTATGTGAAGAGACCAGTAGCCCATATTAGGATTAACAGTCTTTTCACCAGGTTCTCCTTGGATGCTCCAGCCCTAGGAGTCTATATCTCAAACGGAACAATGCTTCACAATCGAAGATAAAGTTAGAGAGGCTGTTTCCTCGCCTTCCATGCATAACCGACAGATAGGTTCTTCCTTATGTATGACAATTGTTTGTGTTTGTGCTTCCTTAGGGTACGGTGACCGGTGGGTAATCACGTCACATTCCTCATATTATGGATTATCTGTAGAGTAGGGAGGGTGAGTGTGTAGGCTCACAGCACTTAGGCCACATGTGACGCATTGTACATCCTCCCGAGGAGTTGTCCTCCTAGGTCATTGTCCATCCTGTCCTTTTCAGGAAGGTGGACAGGTCACTGGGAGACATCTCTTTTATATCGGCAGGTGTAGGCCAAGACTCACCGAACACACACTCTCTTATTGACGATAACTCCGGACACTCGCATAAGACATGCCTGACAGTTTCATCTTCCTGTTCACACATCCTGCATAGAGGTGTGTCCACTAGCCCCATAGTATGGAGGTGTTGACTTAGTTGACAGTGACCAGTCAGAAATCCTACTGTCACATTCCTCATATTATGGCATTTGCTGAGGTTTAATATTTCGTAAGTCAGCATCTCCGAGGGTTTTCTGGCAGTTTGCTGTGTTTCTGTTTTGGTACGTGTCTCCAGTACGACTGATGTTCAGTTTGAATTCACCGAGATATAAAACCACATGGAAGTAATGGCTCCAGTATTATTCGAATTTGAAAGATCTAGATTTCAAAATGTTCTAAAGTAACACAATGAAGTTTATCAAAGCTTATACCATGAGTGCTTCAGATTTTATCGCGCTATCCCAATAAAAACCGTCCATCGAACGTGCACTTCACTGGATTCCATTTCTAGTACCATATCTTTGGAATGTCATAAAATAAAATATTTTATTTCAAATTTTACCAGAGATGTGATCTACTATGAATGGACCTTAATAAAATTTGACAACAAAGTTTTGTAGTCTTAAACTTCAAAATATTATTGATTGCCTAGTTGTCATATTTTTTTCGTTGTGTCAGATAGGGACCAAAATTTATTTTATCATTAGTTAATCTTGACAAAGGTAGCTGGAACGCTACCAAAACGTCGAAATGAAAAAATTAAAAACATTATTTGTGGTTTGATTCTCAGAAAATAAAGGAAAAAATAATAAATAATACCACAAGGAACTTACAGAAAAAAAAGTTAAAGTTGGTAACATATTTTGTCATCGAACTAAGTAATCATAAGAGAGGGTAGTTACCCAAATTGAAGGAGAAAAGGAGAAGTTGAGGTTAAAATGGCAGTGAGTTTTTTGCCATTGCATGTGATTTTATCTTGATTTAAATTTTTGATCATTCTGATTTTGGGTTTCATGTATTTCATGGCTAGAATGCTTCAAATTAAAATTATTAAACAGGACCACCTAACCCACGCATTCATACTATTCCCTTCCTTCTTCAGTCATTAATACCGCATATTCAATTATCCCACACTATCCCTGCTCCCCTTCCACATACTCCACCTTGGTCAAAAACTCTCCTAAAATGTAACCTTTCACTCACTAAATTCAACAAAGAAAAAACCAGCGATGATCTAATAAAAAACTATTTCTTAGAAATACTTGATAGAAAGCAGTATGACCGAGTCCTCTTCACCGATGCATCGGAGAGCGAAACTGGTCTCGGATGTGCTGTTTCTACCACGCAAGCAGTTGTTGGATCTTACCGAATTTCTGCTACGTTCACACCGGTGAACTGTATGCTATTCTACAAGCTTTTGAACTCAGCAAAGTACCCCACCAGCATATAGCCGTTTGCACAGACACTCTCTCATCCATTCAGTCTATCAATAATTTATTCACCATTCATTCTCTCGTTCAACGCATTCACGACACATATCAAAACCTTATTCTGCACTATGTTACCATCAGTATCATATGGGTCCCTTCACATTTTGGCATAACTGGAAATAAAATCGCTGATCGCTTTGCTAAAGAAGCCGCTCCATCCATCACCAATCCAATTAATTTGCAAATCTCAAGCGACTTGAAAACCAGCATGAAGAAACTCATTCGTTAGCACTGGCAAAATCATTGGAGCGAGTTAGTCACATTTCTACATAAAATACAATATTTACCAAGAGATTACGTATCGGTCACACTCGTCTCACGCACGGCCACTTGATGAGCTCTTCACCCCAACATATCTTCCAACATTACCATTCCCCATCAAAAGTTGAACACATACTAGTGGACTGCCCCTTATATTTCAAGAGTCGTCAACACCTGGGAATGGAAACAACTATAAAAGAAATATAAACCTGCCCGAGCCAAATAACTAGAGCCGTCCAATTCCAGAAAGAACAGAATCTACTGAACACAATTTAATCACTTTCTTCTTATATATTGTCTAATCTTATACATATTATATAAAACCATAACATATTGTAACCGTAACATATTGTGTGTATTGTACCTAGTGGCCAGAGCTGTCACAAAGCACGTTGAAATGAATAAAAAAAATGAATGAAAGAAAAACAGGACAATTATGAAATAAGTCAAATGTCAACATTTTTGTCCCGGACCATAGATTTCAGTGAATTTTTCTTTCCATTTTTTCTGTTAATCTAAAAACTGAATTCAAAATAATTCAATGTTTGAATCCTTCGTCACTTAGTAATATTACCTGATATAACATGTGGGAGGTTGTGCCTTTTGATTGAAGATACAATGTTTTTTTATTGTTATTGAACAAATTAAATATTGTATGTTGAGATTTCAAGGCATTGGGCTCCATCATAACCTGTCGAACCATTTCACTATTATACGTTTTTGTAGCTCATTGGATGAGCTACAAAAATTTCTGGTTGATTATGACTGATCAAAACAATGTCACTTACATACTGCAATATGTATGTTTGTGAATTTTAATGCTCTGGTTCTAACACAAGATTCTCAATTTCTGTTTTCCAGCATCACTTATTTCCACCTTCGACCAGTTTTGGTGAGATACCTACATTCCGTGTTTATAAAATTGTGGTTCAAAAAGTTCTGAACTCCCCAACTGTATTTACTCTCTATTACATTTGAATAATTGAAAATCACACTCCCTGACTTCATTATCATAAATATATTTATTTTGTGCTTGAAAAACGAGAGATCTGAAGTTTGTATTTACCTTGTGTTGAACATTTTCTGTTGTGAATGATTATGAAAATTTGCTTAAAAAGTTTTGATGGCAACTAGTGGTAATTGTATGAAAACAACACTGTATTTTTAACCATCCGCTACTGCTGCTTCTTATAAACAATATGCATATCACTTTGCAAAATTGCATCAAAATAATATACATTTTTTAATTTAGATTATAATCCATTCAATGGAGTAATCATTGTCGTGATATCGAAAAATAATTCGATTTTGCTAAGATCTACTTTACTATGATCTACTTGGGATTTTTTTCTATATTG
>CAJUYI010003513.1:26236-45868 GCA_910591695.1 Galerucella pusilla | reverse complement strand
CCCAACTGATTGGCCAGCTCGGTCACCCGATTTAACAAAAGTATATTTATTTTTTCCGAGTCTTGTAAGGAGTAAGTTTATAAAATCCCCGGCATTTCGATCCGCTAACGTTGATATGCTGAGAAATGTTAGTCAATCATTTGAACCATTCTGCAGCATTGCATTGATGTTAACGGTGAACATTTTGAACCTTTAGTTTAATATTACGGTTGGGATTATACTTCTGGTGGCTAGTTTTGTTTAGAATAAATTATCCATTAAAATTTATTATTAATTAGGATTTTTTTTACATATAACCTTTAATGCTTCCACATAATAGGTAAGTAGTTATATTTTACAATAAATATTACAAAATAACTGTGTCTTTAAAAACTTTGGGTATAGGGAATGCTTGACAAAAATTAAAGTTACATAATCGAAGATTTTATTTTTGCTATAAAATACAGGGTGTTCCATTTGAAATAAGAAAAAAAATGACAGGTTCGAGTTTCCGTTCACCCTGTATACAAGAAATAATATAATTGAAATTTAATAGGATACGGAGATATTGCATCATATTACAAAACTCTGTTTGGCAAATTACATTTTTTTCCATTAACGTACAAAAAGCTACAGAGCGTTGATTTACCTACGATTTTCACATAAACGTGTCCATATCTTTTGAAGGACTCTGTATAACGTGGGAAAACCTCATATCAAAAATCATATGTTTGGCTTGTAATGGTGGTATGCAGCACTCTGTATAGTTTGATATAATTTCAAAATATGGACCTTAAACACATCTACTATTTTTGTTGATAACATTTTTTGATATCTCTCAAAATAACCCATATACCCAAGTTTGTCGTAAGGTTGGTACACCCTGTAATTAAAGTCAATCACAAGATAGGTCACTAAGAACAAACTTAAATAATACGAAATCAGTTTATCAAAAAATAACATAAATATATATCTAGCAATGTAAATAATAATTAAGTGACATATTACAAAATAATATGACGCTGTTTTTATAGGTACGTCCTGTATATTCTCAAAACACGTTCCAATTTAAATTTAAACTTGTTAATATACCTACTATATAATAGACGCGACAGCTGGATTGTATTCAAGACTGAAAATATTTATAATATTTGTCGCATAACATTTTATTAATAACTTTCTTTAAAATTAACAACTAATGACCGGGAGTGCTTTTTTTATTGTTTTCTGAAGCAGTCTACGATATTTTCAATTGATGCCCTAATTAATTGACAAACCAATTGCACATCATTTATTGTAAAATTATTATATGATTAAATTGAATTACTTTCTATATTCCCTGTATAGAAATTAGTTAGTTAAGTACGAATACATTATTAAAAGACCTTTCAAATGAACTATCACAAGAATCACATTTCAATTTTTTTTAAATTCAACAATTACGTCACTGTGTCAAAACTGCGACGTTTTCAAAATTGTTCTACAAATTAGCTGAGCTCTGTATATACTTATAACAACAAAATATAAGAATTTTATAAACTTTTCAAGTAAGTTTCATTCTTAAAACCTTCAAGGAGAATGGTAGGTTTAACAATGAAGAAAAATGGGTCATTGTCAAAAATACGTTGGATTATAACGTTGTTAATACCCTTATCAATTTGACCTTTTCAGTCAAAAAGAATGTCAACAATGCAAATGAAAAATTCACAATGCTGTTTATAAAGGAGTTTGATTTAATTCTAGTATCAACAGACGATATCGTAACAATAACAAAATTACAAAGAGAAGTGAAGCAAATCCTTATAAATCTAAAAGATAAATCAATGACTTTCATAAAAATGAAGGAAAAACTGAGTATTTAGAAAACACGAAAGTAGATATAACAAACAATGGTAAGAAAATCCTCTATTCAGTCAATCAAGTCAATCTTCATTGACCACCCAATTGTCCAGAACATACACGACATCTATCAAAGTCTCGTTGTTCAAGATCATCTGGCTTCCATCTCACATCGGCATTGATGGTAACGAAGCTGCGCACCGCCACGCGAAAGAAGCTACCAATAACGACCCAACACACATTGTCCAACTCACAACCGACCTAAAGATCCACTTAAGAAACGTTACACAAGATTCTTGGGGACACCTGTGGCGCAATAGCACGACAGCAATTCATGATATCCATCCATCCACTTCTCCTCTCTCCCTTAACTTCTTAACTCGGAGAGAGGGTACTATAATCAGAAGAATCCGAATCAGTCATACCAAACTCACACACGGATATCTGATGTCTTCAGGAAATCGTCCCGTTTGCCATATGCAAACAATTTTCTGGTACATATAAACAATTTGATCTAAGGCCTAACCTCAAGGAAATGCTCCACCGCCCTACCGAAATCAAGAAAGTCTTACAGTTCTTGAAAGCTACTAACCTATACTGTAAAATTTAATTTAAATATTTGTAATAATTATGTAAATATAGGTACCTATTTATTTTTTCTGTGCCAACGACCAGCGCTGTCGAGGCACGTTGAGCTAAAATAAAAAAAAATAAAAAAATCGTTTCAAAAAGTAACTTGCTTCGAATATCTGGGAGTAACAGTGACAAATAAAAACGATGAAGATGTGGAGATAGACAAAAGAATGGTGAAAGCGAGCAGAACCTTGGGAATCCTAGAAATATAACAATCATACAACCTACCTGATTTTATGGCAGAGGAGCTTGGATATTGAATAAAAAAAAATAAGTGAACTAGAGAAGTGACAACGAAAGGTTGTAAGGAAAATTTATGGAGGAACTGAGGATGTGGGGCAGTGGAGAGGAAGAATAAACAAAGAAATCCATACATTTCAAGTAAAACTCAAGCACAGGGGTATGGTTAACTAAAAGTGTGTGAAGAAGATGCTTTTTGGAGGTGAGTAAAGAAAAAAAAGATGACCCATGACAAAATATATGGATGCCGTTGAAGAAAACTTGAAAGTGTTAGGAGTCGAAATTTTTCATCTCCTTATAGGAGCCCGTTATCAATGTATTCATAATAATTTCTATATCATGCATAGGGGTTTCTAGGAATACCTACATTCTGTACATATTTTGTACCTCTCTCGAATTCTAGCTACTCTGCCATTATAATGTTATAAATCGGTGTCAATGAACGCCAAATATTAAATAACAGGCTTATTGTATTGTTAGTCTGGATATAAACATAATGAAAGCGGATGTATCTGCTATATGATTATTACTGGCACTCAACGTAATGGGTTTATCACATTTCGTGACCAATTACTGTTGGAATTTTTTTTAAATCCAATTTTAGTCGAAAACAATTATTATTTTATATTGTTTTAACCACTATTACAAATTTATTGTAATTATTTTTAATGCTGTAGGATTTCGTATGATATAAAAATAATAATAGAATATTATAAATGCAACAATTACCTTTTTTAAAGAAAAAAACCCCTCCTTATAACGATTTAGTTAACGGTTTAAGAGATGGCAATTTTATGTAGCACTGCACACATAGTAAGATCATTTTTCTTCCTTAATTGCATATTAAATATAAATCGAAAAAGTTCATTTAACAGTTTTATTGAATTTAATAAGAATAAATAACAATTTTTAATCTACAACCAGCCGAGTTTCAACTGGAGAACAAAAAATTTTAAATAAAATATTAAATATACTTGAATTAAAATTATTTTTATTTAATAAATAAAATCAATATTACTAGCTCTCAATGTGGGACTTGGAATAATAAAATTTCATCAGATTAAATGAGTGTCTGAGATACTATTTCAACCAAAGTATTACCTACCATTTTAATAGACTTTATTGATTAACCTCGCTGGATAATTAAGACATTATCATTACAGACAATAATGAACAATAATTAAATAATAATGTATATTACCTTTGTGTAATTTCAACGTTTACTGTTGGAATTTAACAATAATTAAGTTTATTATCTCAAAAATAAGTGCAGTATTCCGAATAACTATATTTATTAACCAAAGAAAATAGAAATGGATGTGTGTTAATGGTTATCCCATTCGGATTACCATTTAATGTTTTTGTGCAGAGGATTATATAATACAGTCAAGGAGGTAAATTGTTGACCAATTAATTCGAAAATAATGGCAACCACTTAAAGTAAGGTGGGTGTGTCAAATCCGATAATACTACTTTGGAAGTGTGGACCGTAGAAGGGGGGGGGGACAAAAAGATACCAAAATAAACCTCTATTGAAAGAATTGCCGGTTTTTGGAACGGAAAGTTATCTATCAGTTTTTCATGAGATGGATTCCTTCCGAGAAATTGGGCATGACATTTTTCAGCAATTTTAAAATTTTATGAAAAATATGTTTCTGCTCAAAGACGCATATAGGGTTAATTGAAGCTCGTTGAGATGATAATTCAGGTGCCTTTTTAAATAGTGCATCGTAAATATATATAAGAGTAAGTAACAAAAAAAATAATGAGGAATATTGAGTTGGCAGAAATTAGTAACATTATTTAACATATGGAAAGAAGGCTCAGGATGTGGAGTTTACTCGAGAGCACTAAGCCTAAGGATTAAGTGGGGAATGGAAAACAATACCAGCGTGGTTCAAACAGAACTAACAGGTATCTCAATTGCAACAAAAGAACTAACCAAAAAAGGAATTTCTGGCAAAAACATAACAATCTGCACTGATAATAGACAAGCCCTATTAGTCTTGAACAGACAACGTGTTATATCGGGGTTAGTACTAGAGTGCCACCAAGATTTAGCTGACGCCTCGGCAGATAACAATATTGTCCTGAGGTGGGTTAAAGGGCACGACTGGAGTAAAGGTGCATTGCTGATTCTTTAGCCAGGGAAGCAGCTGGACTAAAAATTGTAGGACCCAGTGACACCTACGGTCTAACGACTTCGACAATTGCGGAACTAGTCAAAGGTTACACCCATGCTCAATCCCTTACCCTTAAGAGATGGGATGGAATCAATGGACACAGTCTTGCCAGGATCACCCTGGGAAGCTAGCGCCGAAGAAATATTTGGCAATGAACAGAAAAAACCCACGTTTAACAGTAGGATTTCTGACTGGCCACTGTCAACTAAGGAAACACCTCCATACTATGGGGATAGCGGAAACACCCAGGACACACGCAGGATGTGTGAACAGGAAGATGAAACTGTCAGGCATGTCTTATGCGAGTGTCCGGAGTTATCGTCAATAAGAGAGTGTGTGCTCGGTGAGTCTTGGCCTACACCTGCCGATATAAAAGAGATGTCTCCTAGTGATCTGTCCACCTTCCTGGGAAAGACAGGATGGACGATGACCTAGGAGGACAACTCCTCGGGAGGATATACAATGGGTCACATGTGGCATAAGTGCTGTGAGCCTACACTCACCCTCCCTACCCTACAGATACAGATAACATGTGGACAAATAAACTAACTTTTGGTATTATTTTTTCAAATTAAATAACCGTTTCTGAAGAATTCCACTTCAATGCAAATGCAATTATGAATTATTTTGATAATTATTTCAATATGGTGAACTCGATGGTGAATAATTCAAATAATTGGTTACATCACTTCTTAGTAATTATTTGAGATACAGGTTAGTTAATACTGATCGGTGTTTTAAAGTGGAAAAAAATGATTCACACGTTCCCAATATTGAAATTATTTGACAAGCAGCCTTTTTCAATTCAGAGCCTCGACTAATATCCTATTTGTAGAGCTTGATCTTCTTGCATTTATATTAATTCTAATGATCCAGATGCTTTTCGTGTCATAATTTCATTGGACATGGAAAACCCACTTTAAATTATGTTAATTTCAAATGGATAAAGAAAAAAATCAAGAGACAATTTAAAATATTTCAAATCTTTAAATCTGTTTTGAAATTCCGTCAATTACCCTCCTTATCTTACTTTTGTATATACTTGTTGAGTTTTTCTTGTTTAATATTAATTAAATATTAATAAAAATGGGAAGGGAACTCGGATACATGTTGCTCTCGACATAGTGTAAACCTTTACTTGAGTGCAAATAAAACTGGCTAAATCCATGCACATCTAAACTCACCATTAGTTTATGTTTAAACAGATGTTTACAACCAGTTACCTGTTTGGATTCAGTTCCTCCTTGAATAAAAATTTGATAGTTATTTATATTTTTACAATTGTTTCATTTACATTTCATGCTATGGAAACATAATTGTGTCAAATAAATATTTTAATTGCAATGGTAATCATTATTTATTTCAGCTGCTAGTTTCAAAACCTAATTATTTTTGGTTAGAACAAAGTCTATATAATGTTAGAGTGTCAATAAGCTGTCAAAAATACCAAAAAGAATGATTAATTTTAATGGTCACAGTTTTTGTATGCGATTACAAAAATAGTTTTAAGTTTTTCACTAGCTAATTTTTGCCTATTTTTCAGACTTTTAAGTTTAATACAAGAAATATTATAATAATATTGAATAATTAGTCACCATCCGTAAAATTAAAATTCAATAAACAATTTTGAGAGTTGAAAAAATTGAGCCATGTCTTTTTTTTTGAATAAATACAGTGTTTAGCACCTATTGGCTATATGTCACATATTAAAGACGAATTTCATTATTCACAAAAATATTCTCACCTGGGGAATTGATATTAATTTTATAACTAAAAATCTAAGAACTTAAATTGAGTCTGTAGATTGAAAAGCTTACCGATAATGGTTTTTTTTAATCCTTTATTTCAAGAAATCATGTTTATGCAAAAAAAATTAATACCTTTTTCCACAAATTTCCATAAAAATTGTATAATTCTCACGAAAAAAAAGGACAGTATGAATTTTCCAACTAATAACAACTTTTGAGTCATTCTTAGTCGAGAGTTTCGCAAAGGAAAACCCTTAAAACCCCAAGATCGGCACACCTATATCACAATTCCACTTCCTCTCAATCACATTTTTTGCCTGAACTCTACCTATGATTAATTTTGTTAATTATATGCAAAGGCGTCGCCAAGGGGGAGCAGGGCTTGTGAAGTTTTATACAGATATTAGAACCGTCATCGAGGCAAAGACTTCCAAGATGTAACGCTTCATGCTGTCGGCGTTCATATTTTTTATCCTCCATAATATTACCCCATTGCCCCCCTTAGTCATAAGCTGGCGACGGCCTTGATTTTATGGTCAAGGACTCACGAATAAATAATATTGTCCCTATTCACTTGCATTTAAATTTTTCAATCCGGTAACACTGCCAACCTAAACGGTTCCGAAAAGCAAAATACTATTTTGCATTATAGGCCGACAGATGTTATGTTATGAGACATCATGTGTATATAAACGCTCACTCTACATATGTAAACTAACCCATAAATAGTAATTAAATCATAAATTTGTGTCAGTTAACCATTGAAACACGTCGTTTTGTTATAAACGTACTCGTGAAACCTTGTAGCAATTAAATCATTTCAACTACACACCGTAATACGATTTATAATAGCATTTTAATACTTTTACGTAAATAATTTTTTAAATTAACTTACGTTGGAGGGTTAACGATGTTAAATAGTTCCACGGGAGAAGTAGGAACTCTTCTGACGATCATTTTCTTTCCATCCGTAGACCCCATACAAACGGATGACCATGACCTTAGCGATGCTGCGTCAGATGATTTCGAAACAATTCCCGATTCACTGCTAGGAGGTTTATGACTCAAATCGTTCATTAAATGATAGTAATTTTTTAAGGATCTAACACTGTTGTTTCTTCTGAAATTAGGACTACTTTGGTGTGAAGGAATGGAGTTAAAACTGTTATTAGGAATATCGGAATGTAGTATTTTGGACGTTTTACGCAAGGACCCAGCCGGCGACGGTAACTTACGTTCTAATGGTTCTTTATATTCTTTAGGTTTAGTTTCTACAGGTTCTATATCACAGTCGTTTTCTTCTGTTTCTTCTAAAACTGGTATGACTTCGATTTCACTTTTTAGCATTCTTTTCATTATCGTATTGTTCGGTTTAATTTCCTTCATCACCAGTCCGCAGTCCTCCATTTTAGGCGCCTTTTGAATATTGTTGTTTTCGTGCATTTTCATATAAAATTCCGTTTTTTTACAATTCCTTGTTTATAATCTCGGTTTCACTTTCAAATGGCATGATATCACTCGAGTATAGATAAAATTTAAATTATAACCTAGTTTTGTATTTAAAAATCGCGCACATCGCTCTCGGGGAAAGGTATGAGCAGTCACGGCGTGCTTTTTGAATCGTTGTTGCCGCGAGACTGATTACAATTCAACTGTTTGTTGTAAAAAGCAAGGAAAGTCCCACTCTTTTTATATAATTATTTTTATGTTGCGTTATTGATTAGAGTTATCTCTAATTTTAAATTTCTGAATGGCTTACGTTTATGGAAGGAAAATAACTATAGTTTTCATATGCTCCTATTTAAATGCTTTAAAAATGGTTTTTCACTGGCCTTTCACCCTGTTTCAACTGGACATCCTATATAAACATGCAAATGATTCTATTTATACCATTTTTTTCATTTCTTTCGACCCAGTACGGCAAAATCCTTATATTATTCATTCTGTTCATCCGCGTTATTCAGAAACTTTTTAATAGGCTGGATCCACTTTGTTTGCAACAGTTGTAGTATCCCTTTTTTCCATTACGAATAAAAAACAACTATTAAAACAGTATACAAAGAACTTTTTATTGTAAACAATAATAAATTTCGGGAAATATGGAAGTATATGAAAAGTTATGGGTAATAAAGTTTGCAAGGATCTCAATGTCTTATTTAGAATCATTTTTGTTTATTTTTTAATTTGAAAAAAACATGTGGAGCAGTAGTTCTTGGGAGCTGCCGATGAAATTGTTATTTTTTCATTTCAACTTGTTGTCGCTTCACATTGATAACCTAATTTAACGGCACAACATTTGTAGCTACTCAAATTAAAGGGATCAAAAGAAATTGCGTTATATTGTACAGACCCTTATTCTTGTGGAGTGTAGGTACACTCCACTGTACAAGTATGGAGTATTATATGATATACACAGTATAGATACAGGTTATGTGCGGTGACGATGACTCTATATAGTTTCATGCTTTTTGTTCACCCAAAGTGCTCAACGCGAAAGAACTTTTCATTTCAGAAAAGGGAAAAAATTCAATCATTCTTTCATACCATTTCCCATGCTCTATCTACTTTCATAGCTTCGTGTCTTCTATATAGGCCACCAGTTTAACTAGAGGAATTTTAAGTAGTGTAGTTTCTCTCTAAAGTGCTTCCGTCTAATAGTCCAAGAGCCAGAGCCAAAAAAACTGTTTCAATTTCTTAAGGCTGTTTTTTTGTTCAATCATTATAGCCAATGGGTACACAAACATGCTCCGGTCAGTCAAGTGTGCGGTAGAACAGGTGGCTCAGGTCCAGGTGCGATATCAAAGGTGTATCATTCGCCTGGGGAACAAAATGAATTTCTTAAAGCTGAATATTGTTATACAACTTCTCTATTGTATAAAATAAAAGTTGTGTTGGTCAGTCAGTCATATATCAGAACAGTGCTGGTCAGTCAGTCCGGATAGATGTATGAAAAATAAATTAAATGCAATTCGTTTCTTAAACTTCAAATTTTGTCTGAGGGTTCAGAATTATGTATTGAACATAAAAAATGTGTTTGTCATGTGTTCAGTAGAACAACGTCAGTCAGGTGAAAAAGGTAAAGGTATACCGCGCGCGCTGTTTGTTTCAGGCTGCGTAATGCGCTATTTCTACGTTTTGTATTGTTATTTTAACAATCAGAAATAGTCATTTGATGTTTAAATTTGTGGTTCCATGAATAATTACCCTTTGTATAGCATTGACAAACGATTCATTTGATGATTTGATACGTGTCATGCGATATTATTATACAAAAAAATTAAAAATTGTAAATTCAGAAAAACTCATCTTATCTACACCAGAAAAAGTTTCTTGATAATGTAATTTTGGTTATTGTCATCATTTATAATTTAATTACCATCTGGAACAATTATTTAATCCATATGATAAATTCGTATGAGATGTAATTTCGCAAAATATACGTGCTTAGGAAGTAGCATTAATTATTGAATGTATAAAAAATGAGAAATTGAATTTCTTACGCTGGAAATAAAATGTATGCCGTGATGTTAGTAAGATCAGCGAAGGCATTTTGGAAGTCCAAGCTCTGTCTGAGTTATTGCAGTGGTTTTTTGCCCCTTTTATAAAAAGCAGGATTGAAATCGTACCCAGTGAAGGCAGGCAATGCTGGAAGTGCATTACTCAGATCTAGACCTAACTCTTCCGCTAATTTCGCAGCTAAAATCTTCTACGACAGATTTAACGATTTTGCTATCAATAACTTCATATTGATGATATTTCCGATGGCGAGAGTGAAAGTCAAGACAATTTGGAGGACGAGTGAGACAATGAGGAAATCGATTGATCGAAATGATTTTTTTCCTATTATGTGAAATAAAAAATGAACTCTCTATTTTT
The DNA here is from genome assembly GCA_910591695.1 of Galerucella pusilla. Lineage (NCBI taxonomy): Eukaryota > Metazoa > Arthropoda > Insecta > Coleoptera > Chrysomelidae > Galerucella > Galerucella pusilla. Next base: position 35,370 of record CAJUYI010003513.1, on the reverse strand, counting down.
CAATCACGTATATTCTGCGAAATTACATCTCACACAAATTTATCGTATAAATTAAATAATTATTCAATAACGTAATTACATTATGAATGATTGCAATAGCCAAAATTAAATCATCAAGTGACATTTTCTTGTGTATATAAGGGAAGGGAAGGGAAGGGAAGGGAAGGATTCTTACCGAAGTATACCTACGTCTTATCTAGTTCGTTTCCAATTTACTCGTTCTTTCGCATACATTTTATTTCCATCGTAAGAAATTCAATTCCTTACTTTTTATACCTTCAATAATTAATACTACTTCCTTATCACGTATATTTTCCGAAATTACATCTCATACGAATTTATCATAGGGATTAAATAATTGTTCAAGAACGTAATTAAATTATAAATGATCACAATAACCAAAATTACATCATAAAGAAACTTTTTCTGTTGTACATAAGATAAGTTTTTTTAAATCCATAATTTTTTATTTTTTTGTATAATAATATCGCATGAAACGTATCAAATGATTCAAAAAATCGTTTGTCACCAGGTAGGTAACTGTCTTCAAATTTCTATTACCCAGTTTCAACAGCCTGGATGAGAGTTCCTTGTCTACCTTATTCAGTAAACTCTTAGTATGGAAGTATCCTTGTGTTAGCCTCCATTAAGTTGGTGTTCCTTAACTAGCCAGTTCCCAACTTCCCCTCTTATGAAATTCTCTATGATTCTTCTCAGTCCAGACCTAGTTTTTATATTATTGTATACACAGCTGTATAGACACTTCGATGGCTAAGCTTCTGACTTAGCAGCCCCGGATCTAGGGGGGGGGCAAGCCGGGGCCCGTGCCCCGGGCGGTAGCTTCAGGGGGCGGCAAATTCAAGTGTGTCACCACGCCGATATAGAATACCCAAAACCCTATTTTCAAGTGTGTCACCACGCCGATATAGAATACCCAAAAACCCTATTTATGAATCGATTAATCTGAAAAAAACTCTCATCGTTGACAAATTATGGTCGGCAAAACATGTAGCTGTAAATGCCCTTCTAAATAATTTGCCGGAAGTTGTCAAATCGTTGAAAAAAATTCAAGAAATTTCTCTTAATGCGGAATCAAAATACGAGGCAGGTGATCTGCTAAATGTTGTAAAAAATTTTGAATTTATTATTAACTTGACAATTTGGGCCAATATTCTTCGAGAAATCAATCGAGTAAATATTGAAATTCAGAAGGAAGATATAATTCTCGCTCGTTCCGTTGCATTAATGGAAGGCCTGGTTAAAACTTTACAAAAAATGCGAGAAAATCCTATTGAATGTTGGCTAAAAGAAGCTAAAACAGTAGCCCAAAAAATTGGAGTTGATCCTGTCCTAACAAATAAACGAATCCCGAAGCGCAAAAAACAGTTTGATGAATTGTGTGAGGACGAATCACGAACACTTCAACCTCTTGAAATATTTTCTAAAGCGATAAAAATTGTATTTGATCGAATTTTATCAGAAATTAAAACTAGGGTTGACAGCGATACCACACTAAATTTAAATTTTGCATTCCTGAATGGTAATGAAATATTGTGTATGTCGACTGAAGACCTGCAAAAATACGGAGCAGATCTAGCACGGAAATATGATCGAGACCTAAACGCATTTGAATTCTGCCAGGAACTCGCCGTATTTAAAGAACAAGCTCCACTTTTATTTGGCGACACAAAAAAGGCTGGAGCTTTTTTTCTCTTGCAACAGATCTACACCCATGATTTGCAGGATGCCTTTCCCAATATCTATTTGCATTGCGCTGCGGATTTACTGTACGCTTCCGACCACATCCGCAAGCTGTGAGCGAAGTTTTAGCAAACTGGAACTTATTAAAAATTATCTTAGATCATCGATGAGCCAGGAACGTTTATCGAGTCTCGCGATTTTGGCAATCGAAAATCAAACGGCATATGGGATTAATTATGACGAGGCCATAGACTTGTTTGCAGAACAAAAAGCTCGCAGAGTAAATTTCTAATCTTAGCCATCTTACAATATTTTAATTGTATTACTGATTGGGTTTTTAAGTACATAAATACATAACTTTTAGTGTCCCTTTTTTTGTTTCGTTACAAAAAATTATAGATAAAGGATTTGTTACTTTATTAGTATAAAATTAATTTTAATTTCTATCTTAAACCCTATTATGCTTAAATATACAAAAAATACAACTTAATACGAAAAGTTAAAGAAAGATGAGCGAGGGCGGCAATTTCAAGTTTTTGCCCCGCCTCGAAAAAATTCACGATCCGGGGCTGTGACTAAGCAAACTCCTGAGAAAACCACTCATTGGTATCATATGATCAATAAAAAGTTAAGTCACAATGATTATTACTCCCAATGGAAATACATTTCCTTAATAAAAAAAGTTGATTTTACGACCACCCGAAAAAGATATTTAAAACATTTTTATATTTCTTGGATTTTAAGTTTATGGCAATCGGCAAATTAGATTGAAGTTTTATATCACCTTTATTACCCTCTCGGATACAAAAAAGCATTTAGAATTTGTTTTTATTGACATTTTTCTGTATCATTCTATATTATAAAACCAACAAGGATTCTTTTTTCCAATTTTAATTGAAAACTCCATCATTTGGAAACCAGATGATACCCACAATCCATTTAATGCCCATAATTGGAGTTTGGTATTTAAACGAACTTTCGACATGTTTTCATAGTATACAAACTTTCTTTGAAATAGTTTGGACCTATTTCCTGCAGATATTTTGAGACATCCACTGACAGCAGTGTATCCTTCTTGTTAAAGAGTTCTTTGAAATCCAATATCCTTTCAATGGATATACATATTGCGAAAAGTCTATTCAAGTCATACCATTTACACAAGTACGACAAGGAAAATATGACAACAACTACTTGAGAGAGAGAAGAATAATTGTGGGCAGTTAGTGATGGGCATATTTAGTTCCAAAGGCTTGGAGAATGTTCATCGCCCTCCATTTTACACAAAATATCATTTGTACAAATTAATCTGAGCTTCTGGCAACAGCGGTTAAAATAGGGGGGGGGGCGATGAACATTCTTCCAGCCTCTGGAACTAAATACGCCCATCGCTAACTGCCCGCAATTATTCTTCTCTCTCTTTCAAGTAGTTTTTCTCATATTTTCCTTGTCGTACTTGTGTAAAAGTTATAACTTGAATAGACTTTTCGCGATCTGTATAATACTTCAGTTAGGAATTAAATAAATAAATAAAAAAGGGTAATCGATGTGTTAATTTTATTTAAATAACGAATAAGGTACGATAGTAAGTATAAAAAATATAATTTTACGGTAAGTTACGGCTTCAAATAATTTTCGGAAAAAGCGAGTAATTTGTAGCGTTGCTTCAAATTTCTAGCTCGCACATGTGGATTGATTATTTCCACGGTATAGTTTGCAGGAAACCAACCTGTTTGACCGTCTCGTAAACGTTCACCGTGAAACCAACCTAAAATAAAAAACAAACAATCAATTATTCCACAAATACGTAAATTTAAGAGTGTTAGTAGAGGTACTACACTGGTTCTGGCTCATGGCGGATGCACTAACATAGTCAAGGTCAATAGAGAAAATGGATCCTAAGTAGGGTTCACAGCGACCGTGGATGTTTAGATAGTATTATTCGTAAAGGTCTTTTGATCTGACTTTATGACATACCATTTAACCACTGCCCAGACATATGCAGTCCTTTTGCCGACCAGTTGCCGCACGGTAGGTGTGAACTGTGAATTTCTTATGGAGATTCCCCTTTTAGCATCTCCGCCACGAGCTAGAACCGGTGCAGTACCTTTACTGGTATAAGCAACAAAACTTCTTTTCATAAAAGAACGTACCATCTGTCATTTTTCTCAGTACATTAATTACATCTCCTCTGGATAGGGATAATTCGTCAGGCTGAGAGCCACTGTAACAATGCAATGCTGTCACTTGGGGACAATCCCAACATTCATACAAGGTTTCGTCAGGATTCTCTGATTTTGGAGGACTGAATGCTTCGATCCATCGTTCTTTGTCAGTTTCTGTTAACGCCGATAACAACTGTAAAAAAAAGAGATCTTTACAACAGTTTATTTGAACAAAAATTTTGAAAAAGTATGTAGATATTATCACTAGATTTTATTCTAAAAATTGAAGAGCGTGTCGCGGGACACACATTAAGAACTTTAGTTCCATTTAAGCAATAATAAATTTTTTTGAATCAATAAATAAATACACATATTAATATAGGAATTTATTTTACTCTGGATGAAACTTCATCCAGAGTATGCTGACAATCTACATTTTGCGAGAGACTAGCTCTGAGACTGAGGAGAGAGCGCGAGAGCTCACGCGCTCAAGGCACATAAGGTAACAACGTAACGTAACGGCCAAACCAACCTAACATAAAGAGCTAAAGTTCTAAAAAGATTTATTTATTGATAGAATATTATTCAACGCGCGGAAATGTGGGTCGTAACTCACGCCTGCGACAGTAATAAATACCAAGGTACAAGTACAAAGCAAAAACTTTTTTCCCAAATCTTCATACCCACTAATTACTCATATTGTTTATTAATCAAATTAATTGTAAAATTTGAACAACCAATGAACTGAATATGTGGGACTGAAATATGCAAGTTTATTGTTTCTTTTTGTGTTTGTTGCCTATACGTTGTTGTATATCTGTCTCATCCTTTTCGGAACCATCACCCTTCATAGTCCAGCCATTTAAGGTTTTATCTGCGGAAAAATTCCTAGTGAGCTGTATTGTTGTGTACACCTTTATTACGGTGTTGAAATGAAGATGTGAAAAGTCGACATCGATATCGTGCCGGCTAAAAAAGTTATGAAGGTCAAAAGGTCACATAAATCAGTTTTTCGCAAATATCTCGCGACCTATTGCTCGGAGGTCAATAGCAGCCGTCATAAAAATTGTTCCTAGTAAAATTATCTACAAAAAATGTTTCATGCATTTTTCTGTATAATCAACCGTTTTCGAAGTAGAGCGCTGTGAAAGTTACGTATGAGGTAGAATGCAAGGCGCGTTTTTTTACATGGTTCCCCCCGTAGGAATATTTTATGATATTAAATAAAAGGTATTCTTTTTCAAGAAATAAATAAAGAAGTAATTTTTCATCGGAATTGTGAAAAATACAAACTTAGCTTTAGTATATAAATTTTTTTTATTTATTGTCGATATCTTCAGCTTCTCTATCTGTAATAGTTGCTGACAAAACGTCGAGTGGACTTATTTCTAGATTGACATCTACATCTTCATTATTTTCATCATTTGTTAAGTCTGCATGACTGGCCACGGCAATATCGACAAACTTTTGAAACATCTCAACCCAATTTTGTTGCATCCACATTTGCCACCACAACCTTTCGTGCAATTGCAAGAGATGGTGTTCAGTAGATCATCGGGTGCTGGTGGTAATAAAGTCGTAATTGGCAATAGTATATTATTTTCCAACTCCAACAGCTAGCGACACTAGCATTTTGTAGACCACGCCTAACTTCTACAACATCACCATCCGATAACAATTAATTGCATATAAAAAATGTATCACTCATGATAAAAACTGTTTAAGAGAAGAAAATAACCTTAGATTAGGAAAGCATATGGATACCGCACTTCGCCTTATTTGACACTTGCGATCTGTAACACACTTTTGCAGGACGCCATTTTATATGTGGCAGACAAAGCGAAAACGGCGTGTGTTTCTTTCGTGAATTTTTAAGTGAAAATTATTAAGATTGTGATTTATTTTTGAGCTGAAAAATGGTGAATTGTTGTGCTTACGGATGCCGAAGTCGGAGCGAGAAAAAGGAGATTGGAATTTCATTTCACAGGCAAACAAATAATTATATGTACAATGGACTATGTAGTTTTTTTTTTTTTTTAAATGACGAAAGAGTTATCTCTGACAAATGATTTTTAAGTATGTAATTATTCAGTCTTTAATTCAACTAATACTAGTATTTGGATGACGAGTTTTAATAATGTTCATTAAAGATTTGCATATATAACGTATATTCTATGTTCAAAACGACCATTGTAGCAGTGGCGTGGGCAACCAATTTTTAAATTTCTCAAGATTAAATCTAGGTGCCCATTTCTATAATAGATTAATTTATTGATTTCCCTTCTTTGATACCAACCCATTATGTGCCTTTAACAAGCATTCATTCATTCTCAAACCAAATTGGTATTATTACATTGAAAAAAATGTATTACAAACATTATGTTACGCCGCTGACCCCATCCGCGATGTGGCAGGCGGTAACAGTTTTACGACTCTGGTTACGCGTCCACTCTCTTTCCTTGTCTAAGAAAATAACTAAAATAACGAGTTTAACGTTCATGAAATAATTTTCAACTCAACTAAACACAGTCCGACAGGCAGTAGCAGGCATAAAGGGGCAGGTCTCGCAACTCCTTGGTGTACGGTATACAATAGCGTACGTGAGTGCATTCTACTCGCTTTCGCAGCGCTCTACTCCAAAAACAGCTAAGTTACAGAAAAATGCAGAAGACATTTTTTATAGATAATTTTACTAGGAACAATTTTTATAATGGATGCTATTGACCTTTATTGGTCGCGAGATATTTGCGAAAAACTGATTTTCGTGACCTTTTGAGCTTCATAACTTTTTTAGCCGGCACGTTATCGATGTCGATTTTTCATATCTTCATTACAATACTGTAATGAAGGTGTATACAAAAATCCAGCTCACTAGGAATTTTTTCGCAGATTGGGGTTTAAAGTGCAGGTATCAGCTACAGTAATTGATCGCCAACCGCCTTGGCGTTTCAATGCCGATATATCCCCTTCAGTATCTACTAATAAATTTAAAATGTAGCATTGTCTTCTCCCATTGCTCCAAATGTATTACAATACTTTATGAGAGAAGATTTTAAATATGGTATAAAAATTTGGTGGCTATTTTTGTTTTTGTATTCGGTATACTGACCAAGCGGAAAAAAGTTAAAATTTCCATCACAATAATTGAAACATGTATTGTAGCTACATGTAAAATGTCACCATTTGTTGAGCAAATAAGCATAAGTTTGCCGTTTTAGACTGTGACTGTAGATACTTAATTGACCGAGTGCATTACTGTAGAAATGCCAAGGTGCTTTATATACATGAATGTTTCTAATGAGCTGCCATTGTGGTTACACATAATGTACCAAAACGTACATTATAATATTAATTAAATAAACATGTTTGTGCATTTTGCGTGCACACTTCCGTTCTTAGATATGGTATAATTTCAACTCTGTTGTGTTAAACTTATCTAATTTAGGTAATAACATTTCCGGGAAAATATTTCACATTAAAGTTGTAACTATGCAAATGAATAGTTTGCTTATAAAACTTGGCTTTCGTATAATATAATACTTTACACGTTTTATACCTAGGAACATAATTTAAATGACTAGCAACCACACAATTTCAAATAAAATGTGCATTCCGTCGTAAATATGGACCTAGTATAATTTTATTTGTAATAAAACTGAGAAGAGAGGAAACAAATCTGATTGTGCAACGTTTTTAATTAAAATATATTGTTTTGTTGTTTTCATTTTCAACAGTTTCAATTTTTACAGCTTCGATTGAGCCTTAATCTTTCTTTAATTTTCTCGCCCACCGCAGCAGAAATTTGGTTCCAACTCAGTCAAACTCTATCAATGGCTATTTGTTTATTTTTGTTGTCAAGTAGTTAGAATTCTTCTCACTCAGTCCCAGTACTCCTAACGGAATAATTTTTAAGACCGGCCATGATTTTTTTCCAGTAGTGTAACATTTGGGCAGACACTTTTCAATGGCCATTTGACATTCCCCATCTCCATATAAGGTAGACGTATGTACAGGGTTATTCATTATAAATTACCCACCCCCTATCATCCTTATTATTATTACTTTTAGAAGAAAAAGTCCCATATAAAAGTTGTTGGGTTACAGCTGAATTTTCTTAATATTTTATCAAAAGTTCAGTAGCGTGCAAATTTAAGGGGGTCCAAAATAATGGTTCTTTTTTGAATGGGACACCCTGTATATTTTCACATTTTTGGAATGGTTTTTATTTTCTGATTTCAAAAGTATATAATAATTCACCCCTACACTGTACCGTTTTTGAGTTATGAAATGCTGCAAATCTTAGATTTAGTAATTACTGTAAATATGGAAAAGATAATTTATTGAAAAAAGCTATGAAAATGACAACTAATATGTTTGATAATTGTCATTTTTCATATAAAGTTATTAAAATGGTTCTCAGTAAGAAAGAAAAAGTCAAAATATATACCTATACAAACAGAAAACAAAGATTTATTTAAGAGAATTTATAAATAATAACTTATAAAAGACATTCGAAATGTCCACCATTATTGTTAGTCCATAAATGATAACACCCTCTTATATTATTTATAACATTGCAGATGACTACATTATTTTCATTTAGTTTGTTAATTTCATGTTGAATCCTTGCTTTAAGCACTTGTATATTATTATTATTAATAAAATCTTCCACCTCTCTGTAAACCATTTTAATTACTTCATCTGGAAAATGTTAGGTAATTATAAAACATATTATAGTTGTCATTTTCATAGCTTGCTTTAATAAATTATCTTTTTCATATTCACATAAGCTTAAAAAACTTCTACCTAAACAATACAGCTTGCTGTTAAAATCTTACATTAGTGGAAGAATGTTTCGTATTAGATGCGAAGATCAATACTCACAACTACGACCAATAAAGGCTGGTGTACCACAAGGCAGTGTTCTGGGCCCATTGCTGTACCTCCTATACACTTTTGATATACCAGTAATATAACAAACTACAGTAGTCACGTTTGCAGATGATACATGTGTACTGGCAACTGGCAAAACTGAACAAGAAGCAAATAAAATACTTCAAGAAGCCCTAAATCAAGTCAATGCATGGACGAAAAGCTGGCGCATTAGACTTAATGAAAATAAATCAGTGCATGTAAATTTTACAAATAAACACACTGGTCAAATGCCAATATTTATTAACAATAAAAGTATCCCATATGCAAATACGGCTAAGTATCTAGGCATGAACTTAGATGCGAAGTTACGATGGAAAGAGCATATAAAGAAGGAAA
>CAJUYI010003513.1:0-22832 GCA_910591695.1 Galerucella pusilla | reverse complement strand
AAAATTTCTTTACTTGGAAGATTATAAAATCATACAGAATATGTCTGAAAATAAGGGGTAGGGTGGTCTCATATATTAGGCGCTTTTGGTCTCAAATTTTAAAATCAAATTGCATATGTACTGCCTTTATAACAAGCCACTCAAGTGCGAGCAAAAGGACTATGTTCCTAATAAATCTAGTTTACTATCGACCCATAAAAAGGAAAATAAGGATATTGAAAAAGGACAATGTTTGTTTATTCATTCATTTGATTGGGTTGTGCCCAACAGCCCAGGCATTTGAACTGAATCTTTGTGCCATTTCCAATGTTATGTACTCCCATTACAAAAGCTTCCTGTAGTGGTTGTATTATTTCCTCTTCAAAGTGCGTCCGTCTCGCAGAAGCAGAGTATTTGAGTAGGTCTTCCATCAAAGAACTCACATTTTCTGCCCTTAGGTTCACTTACTTCGCCCAGATGTTTCCTCAGGGTGAAGTGTCCAATCACCATGTCGGTAACTGTCTTCAAATCTCTTACCCAGTTTCAAAAGCCTGATTGAGAGTTTCTTGTCTACCTTGTTCAATAAACTCTTCGTATGGATATGATCTTGTAAAGACAATACTATATCTACCTTCCATTACAAATTGAAGAATAGAAGACTTTAAATGAAAATTAGTTCTACATACCTTGAAAAAACCCTGGCTTTTTCCGTTTTCTGAACATTATTCACTCTTGTCGTAGATTTCCCAAGTTCTTTTTGTTCTTCTTTGGTTTCAGCTAGAGGGGGTTTTGAGTAAAGTCCTATTTCTGTATACCAAGACGTTCTACAATTTCCGTTATTTTGATCAATAGTTTTGGGAATCGAAGAAGACTTATCAGTACTTTTTTTGGCTTCTTTTTCCTTCATTATTTTTTCTATGACTGTAAAAATTACAAAAGAACCTGAAGTATGATTCATTTAAACAAAAAATCTACTTCACAAACAATAAAAAAAGTAATAATTCATTAAGCTCTCGGGTTTTTTACTATCAAATACAAATCCCCCATTAAAAGTTACGTCTATGGGTGTTATAAGTTACATCTAAGGGTGCTGGTAATTTGGTTCCTGCCGGGTAGTGAATTGTGCCATCGAAAAAAAAGTCTGGTAAGCCAGTAGCCAGTAGCCAGTAGCCAGTAGACAAAAAGCGAAACTTCGTAAAAACAAAATGAATCTGCGGAAGCCATCTTTTAAGTTAGTCATATGTAATATGATCAAATGTGGGACTCTTTCTTTTGGCCCTCACAGACCCAAATTAGACTACAGCCTGCTTGTAGGCTGATATTATTTTTTCAAATGATCTATTTCATGTGTATATTTGACAGAAATGGATACTGATAGAAACATAAATATTTGTTATGATTCTCAGTATCTGCTCGAGCTAGCTGTCACTTTCAAGGTTATTTATTTTTGTCTCTATCAAATAATTGACGTCTATTGCTGGATGAATTCCTTTTTCTATATTTATAATCAGATTAGTGCAAATTCATCAAGTATTTCACGTACATTCTTCTCAAACTTTCCGTAAAATTATTAGACAAAGCATGGTATGGAAACAATCTCTCTTGCCGAAGGATAATAAAAAAAACTAAGTTTGAACTTTTAGTTGAGAAATGCCTTCTTAATGGATGTGGCGCTTTTAAGTCAATTGTCCAAAATGCCATTACCGTAACATTTCAAACTTTATACACTAACTAAGCTTTTAATGAAGAAGCTGTAAATTCCATACGTCGACTTCGCTCACAAATCGTTTACAACAGAAGGATCAGCAAATAATAATTCTATATATTCCCAAATGCAAAATATCTAAATATCACCAAATTACAAGCATATACAATGTGTATCAATCTTGGAGAAAATATGATTCTTTAAACAAGAGCCGAAAACTTGCCCAGACAAACTCAATGAACTAGGCGAGAACCTTACTATGGATTCAAGTACACACTGGAATAGAAGGAAATGAAATAGCAGATGAACTAGTAAAGAGGGAGACTGGAATACCTTTCTGGGGGCCTGAACCCTTTTGCGGAATCAGCCTCAATGTAATATTGAAAGAAATAGGTAAATCCGAGAAAAAGAGAAGATCTGACCATTGGAAAGATCTAGTAGGGCTTATACAATCAAAGACTTTTCTGGGTGACTACAACCTGTTGAGATTAAATGAATGCATAAGTCGAAGTAAAACTGCGCTAAGAGTTTTAACAGGGATCCTAACGGGACATTGTCGCCTGAATGGACACCTGAAAAAGCTCAAAATAGTGGAGGAAGAAGAATGCAGATTTTGTGGCATGGAAGAAGAAGCCTCCATCCACATACTTTCCAACTGCGCAGCCCTTCAGAATCCTAGAGCACAGCCCCTGGGAGATTACTGGATAGAAGAGGAACATTTACCTAAGTTGAAGCCTGCAGACATCCTAAAATTTCTCCGGGAAATGGGACTAAAGGAGCTACTAGTTTCTAAGACTCCTTAGAAACTAAGTAGAAGTAAGTGGGCACAATGTACCTTTTAGGTCTCAGTGAATGTCACCCCAAATACATACATACATACGTACATACTCCGCAGACAACCACTCTCTTCCGTCCTGTGTTTATAGACGAAATTCTATCTAGACATCGCTGCAGGATAGCAAATCTAGTACTACTTCAACCATATAAATTGACTTTTATAACCTTTAAAAACCTAAGCATCTACATTTTAATATTAATTCCCCACTCACCTGTTTGTTTCGGAGGAACTGGAGGAGGGGGCATTTTCGGTCTTACTATTTTAACCTTACTAGAATTAATCGAAGTTAAAGAAGGAGAAGAATTCGATATGTCTTCATTCTTTTCGTTTTGAAACTCTACGGGATCTGGTAAATAAAAAACGCTCCTTCTTTGGTTTTCACTATTATTATTATGAGTATCGAAATAACTGGATAGATTCGTGACTGACGCTGAAAGAGAAATACTTCTTCTAACTCTACTCAATAAACTATCAGGTTTAATATTGTCTCTCTGCGAACTTTTATTACACTGGTTTTTTTGAGCTCCATTTGTAGGTTCATTTGGAATAATTATGGATGGTAGTCGATCGTCGTTATCTTCTGAAACATAACATTCAAAATATTAAAATTATAATGTAGCGACACCCTAATACAGTGTTCAACTAAAAATATATTCTTGGTAATGCATTTCAGATGGTTGATTCTAACGGAACAAATTACTGTCAAGATAATAGTATCATCCTGAACTGGGCTTGACGCAACTTTAAAAACTAGTTAGTTTTTCAATGGTTTGTAGTTTTACTCACTTTTTTCTTCATCCAGATCGATCTGATATATTTTTTTGGAGAATCTTCTTAAAGATTTCGTAATGTCTCGAGAAAAGTTCTTTTTGAATCGACTTATGTTTTTTGTGAATTTATCGAATCCTTTAGTATCATCACTGACGGGTTCAGGAGGTAACGGATTATCAGCTACGTCGTGATACCGCAACTCTACCTGCTGAAACTTAATAAATTCCAATTAGATTTGCCACCCTTTCTACTAATAACTCTGTACAACCCTGTATACTTAGAGTTAAGCTTAAATGTAAGATTAATATAAGAAATCATATCAATCGTAAACATAGAATAGACCATTCTAGATCACCTGACTTTGACAGGTCGGTCATATTGTTCTGGGAGACAGCCGATTGATTGGAGTTGTAGACTGGCTTCATTATTTCAAATGGAAGCCATTCTCACCATCGAGTTTAATGTGAAAAACAAGTAGAATAAGACTATAGTCCAAGGTTATAGCCAACTCTAACTGATCAGGGGACCCAGCACAATATGGCCGACCTGTCAAAGTCAGGTGTTCCGGAATCGTCTGTTTTTTTGTGTGTTTTGGAAGCCTTTCTGATACCGGGAGCACTGCAGCCTATTGGCTTATTGTACTCTACTCCCACATTTAGTCCACCCATCCAGCTATCCCTTTAACCTTCGAGTAGACGATATAGGTTCATTGGATGTGTGCCAAAGTAGGTGGCACATTGGCTTCTCCGAAGATTGTTTGTCTCCCCGAGTCCAGTGCCTCACAGTCAGATAAGATATGGGTTATGGTCTCGGTCTCCATGCCAAAAAGTCTGCAGCTGAGGTCCCCGTTATATAACCCTATTTTATGCAGGTGATCTTTTACCGGGGTATGACCCGTTGAATAACCTGTAATAATTCTTAGCTTATTCCTACTGATATTCAGTAGTTCTTGCTGCTGTTTAAAGCTTCAAGGGCTGCCTGGCTGTCAGTTAGTATGTTCATCCTATGAGTGTCAGTTCTATGTTTGTTAATTCTGACACATTCCAGGATAGCATAAATCTCTGCCTGAAATACAGAGGTATGTTCTATCGTCTGTGTTCTACCAATATTTTTTTTTGGAAACATGAGGTTAAGCAGAATAGCTTTGGCTAGACTTCGTCGCTTATAAATATTGTTTGTATTTTATAGACTAATAATGTTAATTAATAATAATAATAATAATGTGCAGCTTATAAAAATGACAATCCACACGTGCTGAGTGACATTTGGTTTGTTTTGTAAAAATATTCCGAGTTACTGCTTCACCTTACTTGTTTGCAACATTCCTTCGTAAAATCACGAAGCTATTTACACGGTAACTATAAATTTTTGTACAGTTTATCACCAGTAGGAATCTTTTAACCGAATCCCATCAAATTATACACAACATAAAATAATGAAACATTGTAAATAGGCAGTAAACAGTTCGAACACGCGGAATTAATATCATTATTGCTCCTAAATTGACTTTATCCTACATCTTTTTTCTTGGCCATTTAATTCTTCCAACTTTGAGGCTCTCCCATTCTTTTTTGCGCTCACCCACTTCCTTATCGCTAGTCAAGTGAATTTATTCAGCACCGCTACATCGTTAAATATTTGTCTGTATTTTGCTAAAAACTAGTTTATGCATTTTTTTGTGTCAACCCAAAAAAGAGAATAAAAAATACAAAAAATGTGATCTGTAGTCTGAAATAATAAAATAAAATGGATCTACAATTACGAACGATTAAAGAAGTAGAGTATTCAATAAAACTTACCTCGGTGATATTGTAATAATCAGATTCAGTATCACTTTCGAACGAATCGTATTCTACGTTTTCATATTCCGGAGTATCATCGGCATTTTCATCATCATTATCATCGCTATTTGTATCTGAAACAAATAAAAAATCAGCACCTACCAACATCTTGAGAAGACCATCAGGTGAAAATTCACGCCAAAAAAAAGTGTGCCAAGCTCAATACTGATTAAATTATCGAACATAAATGACTAACGTCAAGTCGGATAGTAAAGCAGCCATTAGAGCAGGATCAGTTCTAAAATAATATGGAAATACACCGAAAAACTTACTGAGGACTCCAGGACACACTGAAATAGAACGAAATGAAATAGCAACAAAGAGAGGGATTGAAATACCATTTGGGAAAAGATCCAGTAGTGCTAAGATATACCAAAAGATGCTCCTGATTAGTGATGCGAAGAAGGGAACGTTCTCGAACTTTCTCGCAGGTAGAGAGTAAAGCATAAGCGAGTAGCACGTAAAAAATATGTCGCCTACAACTTGGTGAAAAGGTTATTGTTCCAAGTTGCCAAACTGTTACTACCACCGTCGTCGGCTGCCACTGAAATAAGTTTCAGTAAATACTCAATGGGACAGAAAAACTTACATATATTGCGTGCAATATTAACTTAAATGATAATAACAAATGGCTCCAGAACCAGCGCAAATGTCAAGAAGTTGACATTAGTGCTATTGTAAGTAGTGGAGCTGGTAGCACTAGCACTAGCACTAAAATTAATACAGCAGTTACTAATGTGTACGAGAAACCTGAGTCAAGCGACAATGACAGTGCCCAAATCAGTCTTCATGATACTGATTCCACTATTGGTTCTGAAATGTATAGCGTATTAGAAGAGGAACAGGACCCACCAATATTAAACTAGTTTATTTTTGATCTGCATTTTTTATATTTTACATAGTTTGTAGTATTTTATATGGTATTTTTATCTCTACAAAGTGCAAAGGCGAAGGACCGAGAAGGCTGTTTTAGATATATAGTTTTTCTTTTGTTAGTTTTGTTACCTTGTTTTTAAGATTAAACTCAAATTTCTGTATTTATTATCATAATATGCGTTGTTCATTAGGCTTTGTTGTTGTTTTCATCATTATTTTAAATATATATTTTTTAAAATTGAAGCGTTTTTTCTTAGCGGTGCTTATTTCTGCTGGAAGCATTTTGAGCACAAATACAAAAAAAATGAATCAACGACATTTTTAGAACCAGCATAAAACACTGCTTTATATTTATTAATGATCATTTTGGCTTGTTTATGCTTGTTCCAGCTCGTTTCTGCACGGGGAACGTTCCCCAAAAATAAATGCTCGAGCATTTTGCATCACTACTCCTGATAGACTACAACCAGATGAGAATGTAGGAATGGCCAAACCAGACTAAGACTCTGTTTTAGTATTATTTTTTTACCCTGTACTTTATCAAGAAGCAAAATTGTATATAGGTAAGCGAAGCTATTTTTTCCAAGCTGCATCTGAACTTTTACTCTTTCCTTACTGAGTTTTACTCTTTCCTTAATGAAGACTTTATAACGTGTAAAAACAATTTGTTTGAGTTAAAAACCGTTAACAAAAAATATTTTCAGCTATAACTGTTTTGTTCTATTCAACGTTTGTATACTTATTGAACCAAAGCTTAAAATAAACGATCAGCTTAGTTTTATCTGTGTTGCACAAAACAGATAACCAACACACGTGCAGTACTTACACAGAGCTACAGATTATGGTATTGTAGAATATGCTAACAACGAAACAGCCGAACAGAATGTGACTAAACACCATATATATTAGAGAAATATATAGTAAAAATGTCATTAACGATCAATTTAGAAATTAAAAGTATAGATAAGCGGTCAGTTACAAAGAAAGTAAAATATAATATTGAGGTTACCATCTGTTTTTGGAATTATTAACTGTCTGTATCTTATATTGTCACCTGTTGAAAAAAGGAATAATAATTTCTTGTTAATTTATACAAAAATGGAAATATTGAAGCTTTCAGTTTTATCTGTATATCTTTATATCGTTCTACATAGTTTATTATACTTAGGCTGTTAATAAGTTTACAGTGTAGGGTAGTTCACGTATTAGCTCCAAACTTCTTCTTCATTTTCGTCAATGATGGAGACATTATTCTTAATTGATACACAATGAAATAAAAGAATTAAAACAATAATTATAATAAATATAAAAGTTTAAGTGTTCTGAACAATTAATTATTTAAGCATCTAAATGTGGACATCTATTCTAATCGTTATATTGATAAATCTACTGGCAGTTAAATCAATTATGATTGGAATATAATTATAGGTACAGGCTTTTATCACATTCTTATCTTATTGAAATTTGAAACATCTTTCAAATTAGAGAAGGATTTTGTGAATCTTCCTTCCCTCTTGGCGAGATGTGGTGTGATTTTCCAAAATTTGTGTTTTGATTTAAAAGCGTTAGATTTATTTAAAAAAAAAACAATTTAATTACTAGCAAATCCTGGCATCTAACATCACAGTGATAAAATTGTGTTAGATTTCAAGACACCTTTTTCCAAGACCTCCCCTTCACCCCAAGTGAGATTTGATAACGTTCGTCTAGAAACCCACCCCTCTCTGGGTACTTCACGTGATTTTTGAACACCCCCACTGCAAAGTGAACTTGTTTTTACACTATAATAGATGTGACACACTGATGAAAATTATAATTGAAATAATGACATACTTATCTTTAATTATTTTAATAAAAAAAAGATACATATAAATAGATATCAAGTGGCTGCAAATTAATTTTTCAATTCAATCTATAAACGGATCTTCTACTATATATATGTACCTAATTAAATCATTATATTGTTATAATGACCCAACTAGCAAAATGGAACTCTAAGTGGACTGAATTGTTGTTTAAGGACTGTGTATTCAAGGACTGTTTGTTTTTATTAAGCCTTTTGTTGCGATAATTTTGTTTTTTAAAGAAAATTGTCGTATTAAATGATTCTATAGTAACTTTTACAATATATGCTATGATGCATTATACGATCATTCCTTTTAAAATGATATAATATTTTATAAGCAAGTTTATACAATATCAAAAATATCATTCTATAAGACTTTTATACCTATTGTATAAGAGTTTTAAAATATGGGCCCTTTTTAGTTGTATAAGGATCATTTAATGGTTTTGTAGACCGTTATAAGAATGTTATTATCCTATGATATATCTTGTAGCTGTTTATACAAACATTATAAAATTTAAATTGCTACTTGGGGATGTGTTTACATAACACTCTGTATTACTTGAGTGTTCTAACCAATATCGGTTTTGGTATTCCGTATTCACATCTTCTCGGTTGACAGGAAATTGATTAATTTCGTTAAAGCGAGAACAATTACGACCTATATGCCTCGGATAAGCATTGAATTACACTTAATCAGAAGACGTGACAGAAAGTTGAATCCTCAACACGATCTATCCCTTTGATTTGTAATTAAAATCATCATCTCCTGCACACCAAGTAGTTCAGTTGCACTGTCACTTGACAGTACATGAAATATGCAGTTCAAGTATATCCTCATTGGAGATAATGTTAATTTAGGATTCATATAAAAAATCAGTAGTATCAGATTTATCTTTTTCCGTTCCGTTATATTTTAATAAACAGCCGTTCAGTGAATAAAGGCCCCTATACACTACGGGTAAACACGACAAACTTAACCGAACAGTTAAAATTGCCGCTTTTGAACACACATACACTATCGGAAAAGAATGTCTGCAGTTCTGTGCTTCACGATGAATCGCAAGGACATTATTTCAGTGGCGTTGTTTTTGTTTTAAAAAAGAAATCACGTAGATAATGTTCGAAATGCGCAAGATAATGGTTATAAAAAAAACGAATTTCTCCATGTCAATCTATAAAGAGTTTAAGCTGGAAAAAAGTGACTGGTATAATTATTTAAGAATGGATGAAGCTACTTATTCAGAATTGTTAAACCTTATCACACCTTTGATACCATAGCAAGATTCTCACCTTCGGCAGTCCATATCATGTCATGAACGTCTTACGGCACCATTAAGATATCTTGCTACAAGGCGAGATTATGAAGATTTAAAATTTTCAACAGCAATATCAGCTCAAGCCTTAGGTCGCATAGTACCAGAAACATGTTGTGCTATATGTACACTGTTTTAAAGGAGGAATATTCTGAAGATTTAATTTTCCATAAACTTGGCAACGATTTATATAACTCCAAAAATTCAACAGTAAAATCTTTATTCCACATTCTTGTATCGGCCATTTTGCAGAACAACTGTTTTTTTCACGACGGATTTGAATGAATACCACATACACTAGCAGACTTGCAAGAACATGTTAGCCTGTACGGGTAAAATCTCAGGTCATATCGGAGGTGAAGAACGTCGGTTAACATCGTCGTGATTAGCACTAGCAATTTTGTACGCGCAATTTTAACTGTTCGTTTAAGATTGTCGTGTTTATCCGTAGTGTATGGGGGCCTTTAAGTAGATACTGGAAAGTACTGTACCCAGAAAGGAAGCAAAGGATCGTATAAATCCATAAAATATTTTAAAAAGTTTCACTGTAAGGCATCTATACAAAAGTAAACAAAACTATTAAAAAAATATTACCCACATAAATCATCTAGTATTAATATTATAACCAAACTAATTCAGCCACGCCTAGTTAGAAAAAAAAAGTAGACATATCTTTTATGGAAGGTATTTTATAATTTAGATCGCTAGGTATGCAAATAATAATGGTTGTTACGTAATTTACACTCCGCATTGAGACTACTTTCAATCCACTATATACTATATTCTCAATACATTTTATACTAACAAGAGAACACAATGCTACTTCTTTTCTAGATAAGGTGCCCGTCAAAGCTACTTTAATGACTAACAAAAAAGGCAACGATTGAGAAAGAAATATCAACAAGGGAAAATACAGACTGAATAATAAATAGAATATTATCAACTCATTCAAGGAATTCCCAAATGAGTGTTCGAATAGCAGCACTTTGTTGAATTAACGTTAGCATCATACTTTCTTTGCGATTAGGTAAAGAAAAACAGAACACAACAATAAGAATAAAAAAGTTACAAGTTTGGAATTGTCCCAGCTTTAATTATTTAGAACAAACTAGTAGAGACCAGATAAAAGAAAGAATATTCAAAGGAGAGCATAATTGAGAAAGTATTAAAATCAAAATCGATCAGCACAAAAACAAAGGTACAAATCTATAAGACTTTGATCAGACCAGTCATTACTTAAGCGCTGGAAACAACAACTATAAACAAAAAATAAAAAGGAGATCTAAATGGAATGGAATGGATTGGATCTGAATGGAAAATCTAAATAGAAAGGATAATATTGAGAGCAATACTTGGACCAGGCATAACAAGAGATGGAGAAAAGAAACATAGAAATAGTAAAGGAAACAAAAGTGGAGAAAATATAGTGCGATATCTGAAAACAAGGAGACTGGAATGGATGGGATACATTATGAGAAGAGCACCAGCAGAAATATTAAGGAGAATAACAACATAAAAGACGAGAACCAGAGGTAGACCATCATCAAGTAGAGGAAGATATAAAAGCATTTAAAATAATAAACTGGAAAACAAAAGGCAGAGCCAAAAAAAAAAGGAAAACCATAACAAAAGAGTCCAGGACAGATAAAATATCATAGTCTCACTGATATAAGGAGTAATGTTTATTTTAACAAAATAGTTATTCTCCTAACAAGTGCGGAAAGTGATACTTTCCCGCACGCGACTGCGGTCAAGGGCGGAAAAGACACTTTACACATGCGTTAGGAACATTATTTTTTCTACGACCGTACATATATAAAAAAGTATACCAACCCATTTTTCGAAAATTATTTTATTTCAACAAACATATACAAAACATTAACTAAAAACTACTAATTATTATGAGTATTAATATTAAAAACACAATTTTTGTTCCATTCTGTAAATTACTTAAAATTGCCGTCTAGTGGAGTTTTTTGGTTATAACTGGCAAGTACCCCGTAAGTAGCCCGCATACAGATGACGATGACGATGACGGCAACTGTTTTAAGTCATTTGTAGATGAAGGAATTTTATTCGATATATTTTTCTTCTGATTCTCGGAGTCCTTCAATTAGCGCTCAGCGACAGTAGTTGTTTTGTGACACACTTCTATACAGGATGTGTGAACAGGAAGATGAAACTGTCAGGCATGTCTTATGCGAGTGTCCGGAGTTATCGTCAATAAGAGAGTGTGTGTTCGGTGAGTCTTGGCCTACACCTGCCGATATAAAGGAGATGTCTCCCAGTGACCTGTCCACCTTCCTGAGAAGGACAGGATGGACAATGACCTAGGAGGACAACTCCTCGGGAGGATGTACAATGGGTCACATGTGGCCTGTGCTGTGAGTGCTGTGAGCCTACACACTCACCCTCCCTACTCTACAGATACAGTGACACTACTTTAAATAATGTACAGGGCTATATAACAATATCTTCATTTTTTATATTTTCAAAAAATTAAAAATGCAACAAAAAGCTAGAAAAGATGTATATTATATTTGATGGACTATTTCGTAAATATTTATTTACCTGTTGTAACAATAGTTATAGCTATAACTACTAAAAAACTATCTAATAAGGTCAAAATTTGCATGATTCTACTTTTCCGCACTAGTGCATGAAATGGACACTTTTAAAACTAAAATGCGTGCGGGAAAATGGGTTAAAACGCACGGTCGTAGGAAAAAGCTTTTATGTGATGTTTTGATCGTTATACTGAAAAAAGTTTTGTGTAGCTTCGGGGCGTTGAGAATTTTCCGTCCTACTTTTGGTATTCATATGATTGGTTTTCCAGTAAGGTAGGCAAAAAAAACATAATTTGATATTTTGACTTTTGTCTTCAACCCAGTTGAGAGGCTGGTATTTTCGAAATGGTAATTCTACAGACACAGAAAACTAATAATTATATAATCACTACTTATTTTTTTATAACCATGGAGCATGATTATTAACAGACCCACCCACCACTTACTATTACAACATTTTCATGTATTTACGTTGATGACTTCAAAAGTTCCCATTTTAAGCTGAAAATTCTTTATTCAAATTAAAAATAAATAATTCGCTTTTTCAATTGTTTTCTAGTTCTCATATTTATCATGTGGCATTGAAATTATAAAGCTATTATTAAATAATTACCTAAACAAAGGTTAATAGTATCACTGGTAAAATTTTCTAAAATCATTCAATTACAATTTTTTTAATTATTTATTATTATACATTGTAGCATATACTACAAATTTGAGAAAAGATGTTTAAAGTATGCCTGAAGATTCATTTTCTTTTATTTCAATTCAAAAGCGAAGGAATTTAATTTCACAAACATCCCTAAATTATTTTATGACTACAAGATATTTGTACTTAAAGCGGCTCTGGATTATTGCATTCTTTCGAAATCAAATCTCCCAGCGCTCATAGATAGAAAGATACTACGAAATTTTCCGCCGACTTCAAGGAACTTGAAACAGTTACAACAAACAATTTCTTGTTGTCTGATGCATACATACATGAAATATCAACAAAACAGAGCGCTAATATCAAAATATTAAAAAATATCAAGAACATTGATAAACATGAAGAAGTAACAATGGAATCATTAGTTATTTCTATTATTGTCACTAATAAAGATAAAAAATAATGAAAACTATCCAAAATTTATCAATCATTTCACCTGAAATAATCAATTAGCTTTAATTTTAATTCCTGAATATCCCCAACTACTATTAATATGCGAGTGTATTTTAGATCGGACCACCTTGCTCTTATATTTCGAAAGTCCATTCATCGCCACCGTCATTAACTTCACCTCGGACAATACCGACAGTGAAAGTACTTTTAAAATAATGAGACATTTATTTCGCTGGCGAGCGTGATGAGTGTACCAAGTGAAATTACAAACCACACCCTAGAAGAAGTGCATCATTTAACAAATTGAAGTATTAAAAAAAATTCATCCATCAACAAAATTATTTTCACCTAATGCAATAAAATATAGAAATATTTGCACGTGCCATCTTTTAAATACAGTATGCTGTACATTGTTAAAAGTTATACTCTACTCTTTCAAAGTTGCTACAATTTGAGCGCAACTGAAGCTATGTAAGTCCAACAGATACAGCATCTTAAACATGTCGAAGATGTCATCTTAATACATTGGAACGCTACCGAAACGTCGAAATAAAAAATAAAAAACATTATTGTGGTTTGATTCCCAAAAGAATAAGAAAAAAGAATAAGTAATGCCACAAGGAACCTACAGAAGATGTTTATTTCGGTCAAGGGTTGGGCTTCCTTCTAGCTACACCTTCTTGTTGCAGATACCACATTTCAAAACCATAAAGTCACATATAAAGAAATAGCCTTCACTGGAAACAAAAATCTTGTGGCGTTGTATGGTAGTGGAAAAAACAATTCTCCCCACGCTTGGCGTAATAGCATATTTGTCCGATCTGCTTCCAACGCCAAAGTCAACCTCTACGTCTGCCCCTAACCGAAGAGACGCTGCCATAAACTTACCACCAAATGTACGAATGGTTGTAGGGAGAGAAAAATGCCTACCAACAGTGGACAAGATGTCTGCAGGGGCTGCACTTTGTTGAAATTCTCAGAGAAGGAAGATACTGCTCCCAGAATCTGTATATGTATCTGTAGAGTAGGAAGGGTGAGTTTGGGCTCACAGCACTTAGGCCACATGTGACCCATTGTACATCCTCCCGAGGAGTTGTCCTCCTAGATCATCGTCTAATCTGTCCTTCCCAGGAAGGTGGACAGGTCACTAGGAGACTTCTCCTTTATATAGGCAGGTGTAGGCCAAAACTCACCGAACACACACTCTCTGATGAACGATAACTCCGGACACTCGCATAGAGGTGCATCCACTAGCCCCATAGAATGGAGAGATGTTTCCTTAGTTGACAGTGGCCAGTCAGAAATCCTGTTAAACTGTTAAACGTAGGTTTTTCCTGGTCATCGCCAAATATTTCTTCGGCGCCAGCTTCCCAGGGTCGCCCAGGGTGATCCCAGCAAGACTGCATCCTTTGATACCATCCCATCTCTTAAGGGATTAAGCATGGTTGTAACGTTTGGCTAGTTCCGCAATTGTCGAAGTCGTTAAGCCGTAGGTGTCACTGGGTCCTAAAATTTTTAGTCCAGCCGCTTCCCTGGCTAAAGAATCGGCAATGCGATTACCTTTACACCTGTCGTGCCCTTCAACCCACCTCAGGATAATATTTTTATTCGCCGAGGCGTTAGCTAAATCTTGGTGGCACTCTAGTACTAGCCCCGATATAACGCGTTGTCTGTTCAAGGCTAATAGGGCTTGTCTACTATCAGTGCAGATTGTTGTTTTTGCCAGAAATTCCTTTTCTGGATAGTTATTTTGCGGCAATTGAGATACCAGCCAGTTCTGCTTGAACCAGAAAGTAGGTCTAGAATACTCTACAATCTGTAAAGTTGGTTAGGAGAAGAGATGCCTAAATAATCTTACCTCAAACATATGGCTAATTCGATTTCAAAGCACATATTTGAAATTCTGTATCTTGGATTCTATTGGACTTAGATAACTTTTACAGTAGCACGAACAGGTTCTTGGAAGCTGCAAATTTGGTTTCACACTGTTCCAAAAAAACTGACAGTGTAATAGCAAAGGTTTACATTCTCCTTATTCTTCCCGACAAACTCGTGAACTAACTTTGATTGCCTTTCCATATTCGATCACATTCCATTGATTATTCTTTGACACAAGTCAGCTGTCTCATACACTTTACTTTCAAAGTGATTATTCAAATAATTGACCACTTCTTTATTATTTTGTAACAGTATTGGAAGATAACTGTAAATAAATATGTAACAATTGAACTTCCTTGTATTGTTCCCAACTACATCAATTATATTGGAAGGATTGTTTGTCTGCAATAGGCTAGTTTTCCTATCCCCTAATAAATCACCGTTGATAAGGGTCTCCCGAATGGTCTAGGTCTAGATAATCTCCACAGGCATTAAATTGTAGGAAATCTTCGTTAGAACAATATCTTATGTTTTGTCAATATAAATGAACGTTTAAATAGTATGTACTTTCATAAGAAACAGACAAATATAAGAGAGAGTACATTTATTTTAAAGTGATTGATTATTTGTATGAAAATCAGCAGAGGAAATTTGTAACTCTAATATTTTCCTCTTTCTTTAAAATCGTTCTGACTTAGCCTAAGCTATATGTTCAAATATGTATTCAAACATATTTTATATGATTAACCAAATTGTTTTTTTTTTATTTATTTAAACGGATTAGAAATTACTGTTTAAAATGTAAATAGCGTTTTTCTTGGAATTAGGCATGTAATAATATTTGTCCTTCTTTAGAGTTCTACTTTCTACAGCAGGTAGGTAATACTAGTATATGTTTTCATCAGTATTAGTCACGCTTTTATTTTCTTTATCTATAATCATATACATTGCGTATTGATTTTTCTCTCATTCATATATATTATAACCAGTAAAAAATAGTAATGAAAAAATGAAGGGATTCTATAGAAAGTCACCATGTGAAAGTACATGAAATTATTTTATAAATAAATCTATACCTGTAAGTTATAAACATTATAATACAAGCTAAGCAATAATTTAAGTTAGATCAACAAAAATACAGTATGGTGCAAATCGAAGGAGTAAACTTTAATTGTTTATTGTCAACTGTCAAGCATTAATTTTGGTTATCTTTTCTCTATCCAATTCTCGTTAAAATCAATTAGTATTGACAGCTATTCATTCATAATCTAGTGCTACTTTCTTTGAAGTGGTATGGGGACTGGATTATGTTGAATTACGTGTAGCTTCTTGTTTTTGAATGTATCACTGTCCAAAAGAACCACATTTATTGTAAGCAAACAAAAAATTTGATGACTGTTCAGTGTTGCGTAGGCACTAGTTTGTAACAGACAGCGACAACTAGGATTGGGGGGGGCTACAGGTAATCCCCCTAAGAATAATAAATAGATAGTAAATTATTGTTTTTTAATTGAATTAAAAAAAAGCAGCATGTAGTTCTGGGTGGGATGAAAAGGCGATTTCTTTCATCGTTGGAGATTAATTTTAGTTTGACAAGCTGTTTGATTTGTGATTTGTTTGTCCAAAGAAGTTTTTTTGTTTCTAATTTAAATATATGATTTTTTATTGCCTTAACCAAAAAGCATTTACTCCCCCTCCAAGAAAAAACATTATCGACGCCCCTGGAGTTCGTTGTATTCTGTAAATTTTGTCATCAGCATCAAGCCAACCACAAAACCACCATCAAATAATTGGGATACTCCTACAGAGTAGTCATACTTTATAACTGAATTTCTCAAGGTTTGTTAATAAAAATGGTTATTAATTATACATATTTAAAGAAATCCAAGATAGTTTAAACATTTCGCAATCAATCTAAAAAAAAGAAATTTAGTTCCCATAAACATAAAATACCTGATGGATTGGGGCATTTAAATATGTGATAATGAATGCATATATTACTTTCATAACATATCATTAATTTATTATTTAAGCAAATTTTTAAAAAATATTCCCACAATCATGAACGTTCTTGGTTGCATGTTTAACTGAACAATTCATAGAAATTTTTCTCATTTAATAAAAATTAATGCATGATATGTTTAAAAGACATGCTACAAATCATGTTGTATTTGTTACTTCATAGCTTTTAAATTCTATTTACAGAAAATACCATAAATACGATACACAATAATATTTTTTCCTTTAATTATTGTTTCCTGTGAAAATTGTCATTTTAGTAAAGAGTATTTTCCAAAAAATAATTTAATACTATAATATCCCTTAACAAAATTTTGAAAATTACTTTTTAAAGAACGGATACCATTCACTAAGGAGTAGCAACTACTTCTCGGGCTATATATGCCCTGACAGACATTGCATTACACTTCTAAGTTAACCGGGATATCTGCACGATATAACCACCCATTCTGATTTGTCATCAGAAGGGACATTACTTGTTTACCGGTTTTGGGGTATTATTTGCTACTCATCAGTACAAGGAAGAAGCTCAGAGAGCATAGTCCTGACTGGAGACAATGTTCTTATAGTCATTTTGATCGTGTTTGATTTGCTGCTTTCTTCCATACTGTTTTAATGGCTTATATAGTTTAATAGCTAAATCTGACTGTTTATGATAAAAATAATAATTAAATCAACACAAAACATTCAAATTTTAAATCTGAAATGATTTTTTTTCCTCAGGACATCTGTCATCAGTGTCAACTTGTCAATTGGTGGACATGTCCTATAGTTTTTTTAAAGCAAGTCCATTCCATTTTATAATGTAACTGTATAATGCAAATTTTTTGAATTGTGGTAATTTTTAGTAAATTCAAGCTTACAAATTGGCAACAAAGGTTAATGTGAAATGTTATTTCATCTATTTTCTCCTTTGCAGCGAAAAGTATCAGCAATAAATGAGAGTTCACCTAAACATTTTAAAAAATATAGAGCTCTTAAATTTTCTATTTAAAAAACAAAACCCTTTCGTATACGTATATGGTAATTTATTTTGCCGTAAAAAAGGAAAATGTGTTACAAGGCAAGAAGGTAAATAGGATGAATAAACTGCTTATTTAAATTCTGTTTTTTTGATCTCGGGTAGTTCAATTTGCATGCAAAGTAACTGCCAAGAGATAATGTGTTGCATATACAGTCTAAATAATTATAAAAATAATTGGTAGGGTAGAATGGTCAACATGTGTAGCTTGTTTTATTATGTAAAATCATACACGATAAGATAAGTGGAAACAACAACACATGGATGATTCATTTTTTGATAAACATAATCCTATATATCGTCATATTTTATTAGTGTTAAGCCTTGATTACGTTAAGTGAGTTTACAAGCTGCTGGTAAGCAAACCATGTGTAATAATTTTGAAGGATATTGTAAACTATCTTCGAGTAAAGTTTTATAATGAGTTGATACAGTGCGAGAGTGCTCCATGCCGAGTTGACTAGCATGGTACTCGCCTTTAAACTAGTACTGTAGAAAAAACACAAGCATGCACACCTGTGTTTGTTTACTAGTTTATGAGTGGTATGAATAATACCAAAGTACATGCTAATACTAGAAGTATTAGCATTTTCTATGAAGTAGGTACTTCAAAACTAAGAAGAAACTACATTTCAATGTAGATACTTTTAATTTTTCCTATACTAAGTAGCACTCTCGTGAAAATGACTGAAGTATTTACTGCAATTTGAAGTAGCGACTTTTTACAGCAGATACTTCGATTTCAAGAAGAAATTGTAGTATTTGCTAAACGTTAGCGAAGTTGGTATAATAGCAGCTTCTTGAGGATTCTACGGTTAGTTTTGTTTGAAAATGGATGGAAAAGGCAGAAGAAAAATATACAGTGCATAAATATTGGTTAACCCCTCAAGGGCTGTATCTTTTGCAGACTTAATAGCAGGTGTCATTTTTTTATCCAGCAATATCTTGAAATCTTCTAGCATTATAACAAATGCTAATTGTATATCTTCATTTTGGGACTCTTCTTGCTGGGGCATTTCTTCATCTGAAGACATTTTACACAATCACGAGCAAGAAAAACAAGAAACAACCAAAAAAAATAGCAAATAATATTTCGGGTAGTTTCGAGGGTAGTCTCGACAATTTTGTATAACAACAACAATGGAACAGAAAATCTAATGAACTGCTCCCCGATCAGGAGTGGGAGATGCTGCACATGTCGAAGCATATGCTACGGGCTAAAAGTAGATACTACAAGCAGTGTAGTGAATACTTCAACGTTAAGCAGATTCTACCGGAACTGACCAGATGCTTCATGATGGAGCAGATACTTTGAAGTGGATCCTTAAATTTGTAGTATTATCATGTTCTTTCTTTTTTATTAATACCACCCATTAGGTCATCTTCCAACCTTCAGCGTCCGAGTTGGACAGAAACGCAATGCTCTCATTAACCTATCTTGTTTTTTAATTGAGTGTACCAATATTAAAATATTTCTTCGAATGTTTTTCGATTGAATTTTGCAGTACCCTGTATTTAATTGTTACAAATGATAAATATATCAATAGTTGAGTTCATAAATTGATTGGTGAACTTAAATTGCGTCATTTATATGCAATCGTTGATTACTAATAATCGGTATATAAATAATTTGGAGGTCACTAATAAATTTAACAGCATTTTAATATTTTATTTAAAATAAATTATTATTTACTTGGATATTCAGAACTTTACACTAGAATGTCATAAACGCCGAGTTCAACAACAATGACTTGGTCATTACACTTTCATTTTTCAGACTCTAATTCTTATTTAATTGAAGGCTTTGTTTATTTTTGTGGTTATGGTTTTGTATTAGCAGAAAATGTAATAGGAATATTTTTTAATTGATAAAGTGCGGTTTGCAACTGAATGAGAAAAGTTAAATATTGCACACTAAAGAACGTGTTGTAGGTCGCATGAATTTGATTTAAAACAAAAATGTTTTGTTTTCAAAACATGAACATACTTATTCTGAGAAGCATGGCATTGAATATTGAGTACCGAGAATGGAAATATTTATAAAACAGCTGCTTCAATATAAAAAGGGTAGTAATAATTGATGGAAATGTAATATAACAAGACGTCACCAACAAATAGATCTGCAAAGCAAAAACCCCATATTAATCTGAGTGGAACCTGTGCTTTTTATATTTTGTTATTATCGAAATTACATTAACTGCTTCTTCAAGCCCGAATCATGTCCACCCAGTTTATTATTATTGAAAAGTTGCTAAATATGATATTCCAGTTTTTTGTTGGAGAGATATTTTTCGAGTATTAAGAATGTCTTACTTGTTGATAAAAACGTCAGATTTTTTCGTGATACGATTGTATTCAGTTTACTAAAATCCTAAAAGTTTTAATAAGAACCTCGTGATTTAGCTGAATTCATTTATACAATTTTTATTTTATTCAGACTGCATTGAAATACTTTGAAATTTGGTACCTTGATAAAAATTAATTTGTTTCATATCTTTAGATTATTATTTACAAATATTTTGAGTGGTAATTAATCACTAAACAAATACGACGGTCTTGTTCAAATTCGCTAAGCAATTATTATCGATAATTTGTGTATCTGCAACTGTATTACTTGTTTTTGTAATCTATTAAGTAGTTTGTTAAATAATAGTCTGCTGTGTTTGCATATCCTATTTTAATTTCAATGCCCCTTTTTTTGTGTGTTTGGGAGCCGTTCTGATGCCGGGAGCACTGCAGCCTGTTGGCTTATTGTACTCTACTCCCACATTTATTCCACCCATTCAGTTATCCCCGTACCTTCGAGTAGACGATATAACTAGGTCCATTGGATGTGTGCCATATACTTCGGGTGGCACATTGGCTTCTCCGAAGATTGCTTGTCTCCTCGAGTCCAGTGCCTCACAGTCAGATAAGATATGGGTTACGGTCTCGGTCTCCATGCCACAAAGTCTGCAGCTGAGGTCCCCGTTATATAACCCTATTTTATGAAGGTGATCTTTCACCGGGGTATGACCCGTTAAATAACCTGTAATAATTCTTAGCTTATTCCTACTGATATTCAGTAGTTCTTCGGCCCGTTTTACACAAGGGTCACCTATGAAGGTTTTACAGTGTACCTGCTATGGAGTGTTCCTCCACTGAAGTTTATGTTGGCTTTGTACCCATTTTTGTATTTGCCCTCGGACTACCTTCTTTGTGGTCCCAAGAGCTGTCCTGGTCCAACATATGCTGTTGCTGAACCTCTTCTCGCGAGTTCATCAGCTTGTTCATTTCCAGAAATACCGTTATATCCCGGCACCCACACTAATCATAATTTAATGTGGTCTGCTAGTTGATTCAGTTCTTTCTGGCATTCTTCTACCAGTCTGGATGTTACCTTGCGGCTGTTTAAAGCTGTAAGAGCTGCCTGGCTGTCAGTTAGTATGTTTATCCTATGAGTGTCAGTCCTATATTTGTTAATTCTGACACATTCTAGGATAGCATAAATCTCTGCCTGAAATACAGAGGTATGTTCTCCTAGTGAAAAGGAGCATCTTGTGATTCTCATTTCACTATACACACCTGCTCCTGTCCCTTTCCCAGTCTGTGACCCGTCTGTGTACCAGGTCTCTCCTCGTGGAAGCTTCAGTCTGCTTGGGTCTTGCCAGTCCTTTCTGTGAGGTATTTCTACCTCATATTTGGGACTGGGGAGAAGTTTAATGGCCATATAGTCTGTTTTCATATCTAAGATGGCTCCACTTATGATGTCTTTAATGGATATGTGACCTGATTTAACTATTTTGTTGCTCAGGTTATTTTTCTGCCTAAATAGCCCCATCCTTGCTTCCCCCATTATCACGAGGTATAATGGAGTAAGGCCAAATAAGGCTTCTAGAGCTGCCGTTGGCGTGCTTCTCATGTACCCTGCAATACTGAGACAAGCAAGTCTTTGCACCTTGCTTAGTCCTATCATTGCGTTCTTTTGTGTCGTTTTTGTCCACCAGACCAAAGACACATCCAATGCCCCTGCATATACTCGACCCGTACCAAAAAAATTGACATAAATAAACTGATTTACTGATAAATTATTTTATAAGTTATACGTTGAAGTTATAGGCTCGCGCGGTCAGATTCACCAGCTTGACGCTTAATAAATCGAATTCTTGTTGTAGCTCCAAGGACAGGTTCTATTTCTAGATCTTCAGTCAATTCCTTTGCAGTAAAAATGGCACTTTTGAAGCCTGTAGGTATTTCTATTATATTCTTCTAGGAAAGTGCAGCATATTTTCAGCATATCCGTGTATTTCCCAAGATCCATGTCTGTTGATTGTAGAGATTTACTAACCACATCAATACGAAAAAGTAACTCATACCAAACAACCAATGAAAGTATGAAGCTGAAAAATCTCAAATGTTCGGCTACACTAGTAGACTTGGGCATCAATTTTCTCAGCTTCAATTGCCAACGTAATCAAAGCATCATGGATGATACTAATTTGATTGAGTTCATTTCTAAAGCAACCAACATGTATAATCAAATGTATGCCTACTATTGAGTGACTATAAAATACATCAATTTGGCATCCCAGGTTACATATTTTTACAAATATTTATTACTTGTTCATTTATATCAATTTCCATAATTTCTTCCTAACGATGCAAATTAATTTCTAAAACGTGTCTGGTGAAATATTCTCTCGTTCTGAAGTGGAATTAGTTAGAAAAATATTGTTATTCATTCAGAAGGCTATTTTAAATCCTTTGCCAATGAGAAACATCAGCAAAAACTCGATCTGAACTTGTACTTAAAGTCCTTGATATAGTCATAATTAAATATAATCACTAAGTACGTTTATCATTGTCTAAAAAGACAACAATATCGTCTTTAAATTCAATAATCTAGAAATATATATCTATACATACCTATAAAGAATGATATTTCTTGACTTTCAATACTGTCCTCGAATATTTTATTTTTGAATTTGGGCAAGTCCTTGGCGGTCCGTATAGAATGGCTAACTTCACTTAAATCTTTATCACAGCAACCGTTATTCACACTTAGATCGAGTGTATTATTTACATCATTATTAT
>CAJUYI010003512.1:0-22936 GCA_910591695.1 Galerucella pusilla | reverse complement strand
TAGGTAATGGTTATTACGTGTAACAAATTCCAAAATAATATACCTACTACTACTACTACTACTACTACTACTACCACTACTACTACTACTACTACTCTCCGATACCATTGTTAACCCCCTAAACGTGTATAAATTATTACTTTGACGGTAAATTTTTGGTAGTTGAATTGTCTGCGGAAAAATAAAAAGGAAGTAGTACCTTTGTTCGATTTCTTATACTCTTTTCAATTATAAGGAGCAATTTTAGAAAAATCTATATACAGAGTGTTGTTTTTAGGAAAGACGAGTTTTGAAATTTTTTGTTAAGCCGGATCTGCATTATCCTTTTGGAGATGCTTTTGATGGAGTTTCTAGGTAATGGTTATCAAGTGTATCAAATTTCAAAATAATATACAGGGTATCTCGGAAGTTATGAGGTTCGAAAGAAATGTGATAAATTTATAAAACACCCTGTATCTCGGTTATGAAGAGCAGAAGACACATTAAATATAGGTTTTTAGAAGCACCAAAGTGATCCTCATCTACAGTTAAAGTTAGGCCCTTTCCTAATGAAACACCCTGTATAATGCCCTTCTTGGTGTGAGTTATCGATTGTTAACACATTACGTAGGAAGAAATGGAAAAAAGGCATGTCTGTGATTAATCCTACTAAAAATATCACAATAATGAACCGTTTAAATATGTTACAAACGTTAACCCTAATCTTTGATTAGTTGATGTCTAAGTCCTAACGTCTCATTCACTTTTCCAAAAATTAATATTGAACTGCGTCGAAGGTTATATTCTACAGAAAATGCAGTTAACGCCTTCAAAATTCTATTTTGAATGTACCATCACGCGACTTGATTTCTTTTCTTGTAGAATACTCCAGTGACCCATTTCGTTTAGCAAAAACTAGAGAAATTTGAGGAAACATAAAGTGGGGTCGATAAAGATTCGTCAAAAAAAAACGTTGTTCTCTGGATTTTTGCCAATTTTTTCATAAAACGTACACTGCAAACTCTGCAAGCCTTGAACTACCAACGTGGCCCTTAATTGTGCTTACCTACAAATTATTCGCGAGAAAAAAGCAAGTTTTCCGACTTTAAATTATTATGTACTCAAATTTTTAATTAGACATGGTTGGTATAAATTAACTGTCAGTTAACAAAGTATAAGCTTATGCTATCCATTAATTAGTTTTGGATTTTCTTTCGCGATCTAAATATCGGATGTTTGAATAACAAGAGAAATGTATTTCCGAGTTGAGTTAGCGATTTCAAATACACGATAGGCTGTTACATTTATATTAAGGGAAATGGTTACTGGTATTGTCATGAGAATCGATACTGTGCGTGGAATGATATCGACAGAACATCATCTGACTTATTGTAATGATGGACCGTCAAATTTTATTTAACATCTGTAAGGATTTGAAAAAAGTTTTTCAAGTAAGCCATATCACAGTGCTTTTCCTATTTGGTAGGGATGCTATGTGTTTTCCTACGATCACATAGGAAAGCGACATATATCGACATATGTCGCACTCGGCTTATGCCTCGAGCTACAATAATTCCCACTCGTGTGAAAAATGTCACCTTCCGCACACGTTATGTAATATACTATTAGGGGAAATATTGTAGCACGAGGCATGGGCCGAGTTCGA
Source organism: Galerucella pusilla (assembly GCA_910591695.1). Lineage (NCBI taxonomy): Eukaryota > Metazoa > Arthropoda > Insecta > Coleoptera > Chrysomelidae > Galerucella > Galerucella pusilla. The sequence continues at coordinate 21,291 of CAJUYI010003512.1, read as the reverse complement.
CAATCACAAGAATGTGAAAAATCACTTTCGCACGAGTAATGTACAGTATTTTTCCTACGATCAAGAGATAATTTCCCCAAATAATATGTAATCAACATTTAACATAACAATACACAAAATGTTACAATTAAACTCAACATAATTGATTTCAAAATTAACAATAACTATCAATAGTGACAAAAATTCAAGTAGTTCAACTATATATAATATAGGTAGGTAATTACAATTATTAATTGGTTGGATAATTATAGAAATTGAAAGTGAAATTATTATTGTTCATCATACTTCAGAGATACTTATGATGGATACCTTTCAAGATAATTACATTTTCCTTCTATTATAACAGGTGATTTGGATTAGTTGGTACAACATCGGACTTCTGACGAAGAGTACGCGGGTTTGATCCTCGACCGCCCCCTAATTTTTTTTAATCAAGAAAATGGCAAAAATTTCACTTTTCAAATAGATCGCTTCAAATTTAGATATTACATAGGAAAATCTAATTGAACATTATATATTTGACAGCTTGCCAGTGGTCAATCTTAATAGAAATTATACATTTGGCAGCTTTTTTATCCGTACCCTTACGGATTAGTTTTTTTTTTCCGTACGCGTATAAATAAAGGCCACTTTCCATAGAACTAGATAGTGCGATATATATCACTTTCCTATGTGATCGTAGGAAATATACTATTTTTACATACCAACAGAACGTGGCTTGCTGTCAGGGGCTGATTGCAGCTGTCGCATACTGGTGCTGTGGAATGGGGCATTATACAAGGTTAGCATGAAGTATGGAACCCCCTGAGTATTTCCTCAACCATTTAAAACTTTCAAATTACATTGCTCGTCCCCTTCTAAAAGGGATTTCAAAAATGCTATCAAATTTAATGTCACATTTCCGGTTATTTTAAATAGAACACCCTGTATATTTTCATATTTGTGAATTCTTTGTGAAATTCTGCATACAGTGAAACTTTCCATTCATATTTTTATTGAATAATTGAGGCTTTAGTCAAAAATGGATGGTAATCTAATTTTAACAGACTTGATAGGTGCAATGACGCTGACGCCTAGGTAATTTTGGAACTTTAGATCTTTACGTCAGGTTAGGTTTGAGCGACCAGGGGTTGCGACGCAAAAGATCTGACCGTTACGTTACGTTATGTTACGTTGCTTCATTATGTGCCTCACTTGCGTGCGTGTGCTCTTTCCTGAGTCTCTCTCTCGTTTACGAAGCAGCGATTCATATGCCTCGGCCGGGAATCGAACCCGGGCCGCCCGCGTGGCAGGCGAGCATTCTACCACTGAACCACCGAAGCTACATTAAAATTCTATGCAAAGCTGGTATTCACAGTGCTGGTGATCTACTTGAATTTTTCGGATAAATTTTTACTATTATTTCCATAGTTTTTTTTTTGCGCGATTGATCTTTTTTGTTTATTTACAGCATCGGTTGTCAGGACGGTAGGTTGTGTTTGCTGGTTTCTAAGTTTAACACGTCGGTAAGTGATCTACTTACCGTTCAGACGTCGAAAAATAATGAATAGCATAAAAAATATTTCACCAAAATGCAAAATATAATTTAAACTGAATGTCACTTTTGACATTTCGTTCATTTCGAAAGAAATTTAAATTATTTTATTCGGAATTTATTTGAATACGATCGCACAAAAAATGGTGTGAGCATCTCGAACGTTAAGGGTAATTACAACGTTTGCATGTAGATTCCTCTCGTAAAATTGGACAAAATGATATAAGGATTAAGGGGTCTAGCACATTTACTTCTCGAAATACAGGGTGTTGAAATTTTTAAAACTTGAACGTTTCAATTCGATAACTTTAAAATGGATGGATAAATTGATTTGACATTTGTCAGCTTGTTTTTAAATGTAGAAGGGCATATTTTGATAGAAATAGTAGTTTGTGCAACTAGTGTGGATATGATAGCCATATCGCACGAGGACGAAATTTGAGCACGACGCTGTAGGCGGAGTGCTCAATCGTTCAAGTGCCATATGGACAATCCACACGAGTCGAACAGCATATTTTTTCTAAGACCCACTTAAGAAAAAATCTAGAAAATAAAAATTTCTATAAGCTGTAATATAACTTCAAATTAAATATTTAACAATTCAATTTTATGTTTCCACAAATTTTTTTGTGGTAAACGTACAGTTCTTGAATGTCCAATTTGTATAATGCTACGGTTTCCCTTTTTAAATATACGATGCTGTTATAAGTAGATGTTGCCAGTCGGACTCCTCCATGAAGGGTATCGTACCATTATCTATAATAATGAATATTAAGCTGAATATTTCAAACGTCTACCTGTTGTCGTTATTATTATCAAGCGGAATAATTATTTAAAAATAAAATTAACAATTAAAAAAAAACTCCTTCGCGGGGAATCGAACCCGGATCTACCGCGTGAGAGTCTGGGGTGGCATTCTGTTCACCTAGCGAGTAGTCTTAAATCGATCTTGTCGATATACACATTCCGTTCACCAGTTCCGTTCCGTTCACCAGTTGTTTTGGAGCGACAAATAGTTCTAATTTCTGATTTCTATATTTCCTTGTCAAAATATCAATGTAAAATGTAAAATCCAGGTGACGTCGCTTAAAAGCGATCGCTAGTTTTTATGAACGGAATGTCACCCCTGGTTTGCTTACTACTCGACCACCGAGGAATATGCAAATTGTTTATCTATAACGTCAGATGTATTACATAATATTATAAAATCTGAGGTCCCCTTGAATACCCATTTTATTCTGTTTTAAGTATTTGTTGTTAATTTGTACGGATTATTTCATATAATATTTTGGCATTTCGCAACTCTTGCGCAAAAGTATAACTTCACGCCCTTGTATCATAAATTGTGCCGATCAACTTAATGATAAGATTTTTATTTTCATTTATAATTAATACTACTGTATATTTTTGTTAAATGAAGTTTTATCCAGAGTAAAGTAAATTCTTATATTAATATATGTGTATTTATTTATTGATTCAAAAAATTTGATTATTGCTTAAAAGGAACTAAAGTTCCCACCGTGTGTCCCGCGACACGTTCTATCTTTTTTTATCTTGTAAGCGTTCTACAACTATTTTCCTTTTTACATTCAATAAATAAATGCTTCAGTACCTGATTCACAAATTTGTATTGTATAATAGCAGTTATCCCACATTTTATACAAAAACATAATTATTTAAACTAATTCTAAGTCTGAGAAGGAATGTTTTAATTATTCTTGAGAGGTCTATCACACTCCATGGCATTGTTGGTTTAATACTAACAGTGGCGGATCCAGCGAGGAAATGAGGGTAATTGTCAGGACTGAGAATATGATAAATTGTTGCTGAAATACGCCGACCTCCACACAACGAAAAACGCACGTAATAATAATTTAAAAAAAAACGCAATAATGTTTACATTAATTTGGCTACGATACTCAAAATCATAACTACAATGCTTTTGAATGATCAATCAATGTACGAGGACGTAATACTAACGTTAAGCTGACATTGGTTTCAATCAGTTTCTTGTTAAAACATTGATAATCAGAACCTTAATATACCCTAAGGTGTTAAGGTGTTTTCAATTGTGTAATAATTTAGCCCATTCCCGTTTATCACCAGCCATTAATTTCACCGCCTGGCGGTTTAGTCCACGCTCTTTCAGAGTTTCCGCTACTGCATCATCCCAGGTTTTTCGTGGTCTTCCCCTTGGTCGCCTTCCACATGCTTTTGTTTGCCATATCACTTTTGCCTGTTGTTTGTTTTTGTTTGTCCTCCATTACCATGTATTTTGTGTTTTCTTGTTGATCAATAGACCATGTTCTCTTGCCTTCTGTTCCAGTAGCTTAAATACGCCTACAAGTTCTTTCCTGTATCTTGAAATGAGTACTATGTCATCCGCATGCTGGACATTGATGTTTATTTCCATAAAGTAAACCTCTGGTTTTTATACCACTTTCTCTTAGTATGATTTCTTGAACTAGGTTAAAAATGGTTGTGGATAATGGGTCTCCTTGTCACAGACCTTTCTCTATCTTGAATTCCCTAAAAGTACTACCCTCCAAAGCTACTTTCCACCATGTATATTATATTAATTACATTCATTACATCGTTATCTATTGATGTGACAGCAGAACCCATGTTTTTACTTAAGTGAAATTTTTAATGGACCCGTAATAATTTTATGTTTAGAAACTTAACATTAATTTTCCATTACAGGTTTTCACGACTAGACTGAAAACAATTTTCGCTTAAGCTAATAGAATTCATGTGTCGTATCGGTATAACTGATAATATAACTTATCAAGTTGAAGGTAAAAATGACGGCAGCAATTATTGTAGAAATATATTTTTTATTTTTAACTGTGAGTCAATTAACGGCATCAAGTAATATTGATTTTTGTGAATTATCGTGTAACGGCCTTTCCAATACAGTTTGTGACCGTAAAACATGGGTAAGTTTCACATGAGATTCTTTTTACCTTAAAATGGTACATCACATACCCACGTAGAGAGTTTATATCCTTTGGAGAACTATTCTCTACCGGATTTATACAAAAGAAGACACACAATTGAGATCACAAGACTTTAAAAACGAAAGCAATTTATAATGTTCCCTTTCCTCATATATCTTCTCAATCGATAGACAAGCAAGAAGCTACACCTTCATTTCACATCGCTCAGAAACAATAATTAATTATCATGTACTCCACTTGGGAAGGATTGGTTTATTCAAAGGCTTTTATACATATCCTTCGAAGAATGTCTCCAAACAAATGTTAGACTATAGCAGGCATAACCTACGTTGTCTAACAGGCCTTTTAACAGGCCACTGTCATCTGAATCATCATATATTAAAACTAGGACTGTCGGAAGATCTGACTTACCGTCTTTGTCTGGAAGATGATGAAACAGCAGATTATATAATTTGTGCCTGCCCCCCCGCCGCGGCTCTAATAAGGTATACTTTGGCAAGTTAATCTGCAGCCGTGGAAGGAATGCAGTCGAAAAAATTCGATACTGCCACGTTTAACTATGGAAAATCTAAAGTGCTAAGTATGTAGCGATAATAATTAGAAAAGGGACTTTTTATTATTAACAATATCAACAATATGATTAAACGTTAATTCTTCAATGTGCTTGTTTCCTTGGATTTTTTCTTTCAACATTATATTTTCAATTTATGAATATTAAAAGATGAGCACTTTTCCAAATTTGTTACGGGATTCTTCAAGCTCTGGCAGCGTTGTATGAAAACTATAATTACCACACCCTCCGAATTACATAATCGGTGATTTTTATCGAAAGCTGACTTCTTATTGGCAAGCGCGTGCGTTTGTTTTTCCCTCTCACTTGGTAAATTGACTGATATTGATTCATCCAGTGACGTACGCCATTTGTACGTTTATGACATATATGCCTCGCCTTTTACCGATGCCCCGTAGCTCCAGATAAACTTGCCAAACAATATCTGATGTTTGGCAGTGTCTGTCTCTCGCCCTCGGACCTGAAATATCATTCACAAAATGAACTAATCGGTTTTGTTGAGAAGCTAAATTTGTTTGCTGAAATCTGAATAGGTGTGAGCCACATTAGAACTTCGCCAGTCGCAGTGCAGGGCCTTATAGACCCACTCACCTCAAAACTAACCTAACTCCACTTGGGGAGGACAAAGAAATATTTATCAAAAATTCCTGAATTACTACTAGTTTCATACCATATTTTTTCTATAACTTATAAAAGATAACCTTATGATGATATAATTTTAGGATTGCGGTTTGGGACCAGCGTGTGGTAGTAACTCCAAAGAAATTACCATCGATCGAAATCATATCACGAATCTCCATAATTTTTATAGAAATAAAGTAGCTACCGGCAATGAAGCAAGAAATAGGCAACCTTCTGCCACCAATATGAAGGCAGTGGTGAGTTTTTTTTTTCAATTCCAACAATTTCGTGGAAGTTATTCATCTTTTGTTTCAGTCTTACAATACAGAATTAGAGTACGTAGTACAGTGTTGGACAAACGCATGTACCTTTGCACACGATCATTGCAGGAGAATCGGTAAGTTTCAGATGTAGTCTCCCATTTTGGGGTTATGTCTTGGTTGGCAGCTTCTTGATCCCACTAATATATTTTGTATTGTAGTAAACTGGACTCATGTTTCTATAGATACTTCATTCCCACTCATTTTTCATTCATCCTTCTTCCGTCCTTCTCTCCTTTTCCTCAATTTCTCCTTTTTTCTTTTCTTCTCTTCTTCTCTCTCCTCATTGCCTCCATCCTTTCTCCTCTTTCTTCTTCATAATTTTATATTTTTTCGTCCTTCTTCCTTCACCTGTTCTTTCACAAATATATTGATTTAAAATACCCTCCTCGCCCATTCCTTTCTTATTTACTTGCTTTCAATTATTCTTACTGATTTTCTATTGTTTCTTTGTTCAATAGTATATTTCTAGGACTAACAAATACATTTCCCGTTATCTTCTTCTTTCTTCATCCTTTTGCTTTGATTTATTTCTACTGATTTTCCATTGTTACTTCATTTGACAGTTTATTACACGAACTAATAAATAACCTCTCTCAAGAGTCTTATTTTGAATACCATCTTCATCCATGTTCTTTCCTTTACCTTCCCCCTTCCCCTTTTTCCTACCTCTCTTCCATTTTCCATTATTTTCCTATCTTCCCTTTGTACTTCCTTCCTTCCTTCCTTCCTTCCAAAGTATATTCCAGGTACTAGTAATTACTTTCACTTCCATAAAAGTATCCAGTTTAATCATCTCCACCCTAAGTTTCATACAACGTTTTTTCCTTCCTTCCTCCACTTTCCTCCACTTTCCTCCTTTCTTTGGCTTTGATATTCACTTACATTTATTCAACTGCTATTCACTTTGGCTTCTTCCTACCCTTTTTCTTTTTCTTTCCTTCCATCTTTCCCCCTTTTTTGCTCCAGATTATTCTTAAAATATTGTTTATCGCAAGGACTAACGAAAAAATTTCACTTCCAGGGAAGTATCAATACGTAGGACAAAACCTTGCAATCGTATCAACCACAGCTTCCAGTGTAGATATAAAGTCAGTTATAGCTGGGATGGTCAAAGATTGGTATGATGAAGTAGGAAGTTTTCATCCTTCTGAAGTTAAACGGTTTTTTGGGTACGGAATTTATCAAACTATATTTTGATTTAGAGTCTATATTTTAATATTGATAACATGCTTTACTAGATACGACAATTTTACTGAGATCTGTAATTAAGTATGAACTATATTTTATTGAAAACAAAGCATATACTTCGGTGCCCTGATATTCAGTGAGTAACTATAAGAATAAAAATCTCCTTTTCCATCCAACAGGTTCTATATTTTTCCTCATTTAATAGTTTGAACATTTTGAGGTACCTGTTAGGTCACCTGTTAAAACTCTTGAAGTCTTACTCTGGCATTTCTTAAGTTCAATTTCGATTCTCTCAGTTATCCTAGACATATTCAAACCTGATGAAATACACAAAGCTTCTACCGCTAGAGCTGTTGTCAGGTAAGGTAACGCGTATCGTATGATACATTAAACTTCCACATAATCTGTATATATTTCCAGCTTGGGCCTACTTTGAGGTAATATTATAATAATTAAATATTGTTATAGAAATAATTACTATGCAATACAAATGGATACTAATTGATTTAGGCTTTTAAAAAAATTAAATATTCACTTTCATCAACAATACATTCAATTCCCACCAAATGTACAATACCTACTGAAGAATTCGAATTAAATTACTGTTTTTTTTGTTTCAATATAAACGCTGGAATTAATTTAATTTGAACCGGAAATATCAAAAACTAAACTTAAATAATAGACAGTGGCGGATTTGCCATAAGGCCCAGTAGGCCCGGGCCTAGGGCGGCCAGATACGAAGGGCGGCAATCGTGCCAAAAAAACTCAGTGATGATAACAAGAAATAACTCAAATGCAAAGTATCTCAAAATATTTTAGAGGCTCGCGTACCGTACGTATGATTATAATCTTCCTAAATCACTATTTTTGAGTATTAAAGTATAAATACTTTCGTACATCGTGCTTAAAAAATAGTTCGTACGTTTAGTTTAATATTAGTGATCTAGGAAGAATACCTATCCTATTGTTATTACAAAAACAACTCAGCGGTGTCGCGCGAACATTCTAGAAAGCTCTACACGACGCTCGAATGCGTGCGCGCGCCGCCCCGCAGGAAGGATCTAGAAACGGTGCAAGCGCGACGGAAATACGCGCGACGTGAGAGTGAGCAAGACAGCGCGCGGCATGCATACACGCGCGCGTTCTGGAAACTGCCCGACTATTCTAGTATAACGTTGCACCGGTATATATAAGCTACGGGTTTGGACGGTGGGACAGTTCAGTTTAGTGAGCGATTGAGTGCGATACTGCTTAAGTTGAATATGGACGGAAAGAAAAGGTTAAGGTTAAGTGGGGCAGAGTATCGCAAGAGAGCTAAAGAAAAAGATGATAAACAAAAAGATACGATTAAAAAAACACGGAAATTAGACGATTTCTTTGGAAAACTTGATGTTCCAAGTAGTAGTGGCGCTCCGTCAACTGATGATTCTGCAGTGTCTTCAAGTGAAAATACTTTGATCGATGTGGCAAGCATATCGAAAGAACAAGCCGAAGATGTCCCTCTAGTACCAGGAGTGGCAGGAGTAGGAGTGCAGCCCAATCCTACGGACCAGGAGCTCTACGAAATCAGCGACGATCCAGCTAAATGGACAATCGACGAGTTCACGCGTGATCACATTTGTAAGAACGGAGCCAATCAAAAGATCCAAAATGATTTTCCTAAAAGTGAGCGCATTTAGATAAAGCGCGACAGTTGTCGAGACATTTATTCGAACGTCAGCTTCTGAACGGTGAAAAAGTTCCGCGAAAGTGGCTAATTTATTCCAAAAGTACTGGATGTGTTTTTTGTGGTCCTTGTCTGCTTTTTAATAGCGGGGAGAGTCAGTTCGACAAAAAAGAAGGTTTCAATGACTGGAAAAATTCATATCATCGAGTGTCAACTCATGAGAATTCGCCTACTCACAAATTATCTGTTCTGCATATGAAAGAACGAAGCAACGTGCTAGGTCGCATTGACCGCGCATTAACAATGCAATTAGATGAAGAAATAAATTACTGGAGAAACATTCTGAAAAGAGTAGTTGCATGCGTAAAAGCGCTTGCGTCACGTGGTTTGCCTTTCAGAGGACACGAAGAAAAATTTGGATCAATCCACAATGGAAATTATTTGATGTCCTTAGAGCTTATCGCTGAGTTCGATCCGTTCTTAGCCAAACACATTACACGTTATGGAAATCCAGGCTCAGGATTTACGAGTTATCTTTCTTCAACAACATGCGAAGAATTCATTCGACTTATGGGAAACAAAGTTTTGGAAACAATTGTTATGGAAATATTAACCGCAAAATATTTTTCTCTGATTATTGACTCGACACCGGATATATCTCACGTAGACCAGCTCACTTATGTTATCAGATATGTCCTGCCTAATGGGTCACCTGTAGAACGGTTCCTCAAGTTTATTCCAAACACAGGCCACAAATCACAACAAATGGCAGATGCTGTTACTTCAACTTTAACTGAATTGGGAATTGACATTTCAAACTGCCGCGGGCAATCATATGACAATGCAGCTAACATGTCAGGCATATACAACGGCCTGCAAGCTAAAATAAAGGAAATTTCACCCCTTGCCGACTATGTTCCCTGTTCAGCACACTCGCTTAATTTAGTAGGTGAATGTGCTGCTGAAAGCAGCCAAGAGGCTTGTTCGTTCTTTTTTCTACTCCAAGAGTTATACAATTTCTTTGCAGCGTCAACTCAGCGTTGGGAACTCCTTCAAACCCATTTCACCGTCAAAAGTCTATCAACGACTCGTTGGTCAGCTCGTGCAGACGCATGCAAAAGTTTACGCGAATCCTGGAATGAAATCCATAAAGCGCTAGTCACCATCGAAAATGACACACAACAGAAGAGAACCGTTATATGCGAAGCAAGAGGTATTCGTTTGAAACTGGAACGTTTTGAAACGGCTCTCATGGCTGTTTTTTGGGGATGTTTACTAGATCGCATTAACGCCACAAGTAAAAAACTTCAGAGTGTGGAAATTGACATTACTATTGTTATAGAACTGTACGAGGCTTTAATACATTTTGTTGGCGAAACAAGAGAGAATTTCGATGAATTCGAAAAAAAAGCGAATAAACTGTCCTTCGTACAGGAATATGAAAAAGATTTTCGACGCAATCGAAAGCGTAAGCTGCTTCCTGGCGAGACTAATACAGGTGAAGAGATGCAACAAAGTGGCCGTGAAAATTTTAGAATACATACTTTTTTGGTAGTAATTGATACATTGTCAGAAGAACTGAAAAGACGCCGGGATGCTTATAAATTACTCTACAATAAATTCCACTTTATTACCAACCTGAAGAATCTAAGCATCTCAGAAGTCGAAGATAAGGCCAAAGCATTGCAAATGATTTATTCTACTGACTTAGAAGACAATTTTACAGAAGAATGTCTTCATTTTCGTTCCCACTGCAGCATAAAAAATGAGGAGCAAAAGAGTGCAGTCAGTTTGTTGAAATGGTTACGAACCGAAGGTCTTCAAACCATTTATCCAAACGTGGATATTGGTCTTCGTATGTGTGTGTACACCCGCCAGTAACTGTACAGGAGAAAGATCGTTTTCTTGTTTGCGCAGAGTTAAAAACTATTTACGCACTACAATGACGGAGCAGAGGCTAAACGATCTTGCTTTGCTTAACATAGAAGCTGATTTTTTAAGGAAATTGGATTGCGAAGATTTAATTAATAATTTTGCTGCGCTTAAGTGCAGACGACGAGTTTTGTAACACATTGTAAAACCTTTATTTTATTAAAAAGGAAACCTAAAACCATTTTAAATGTTTTATTCAAATTTCCAATCATCCCTGGCCTCGGAAAATATTATAAACTAGCTTTATAAGCTAGCTTTTAGTTAACAATTTTCTGAATCAAATAAAAGTGGCAATAAAGTAAATTCATGAATTATGTATCTAGTCTCTAATGATCGGTGCTGAGAAAAGGGCGGCACATGGCCTGGGGCCTAGAGCGGCTAGGACTGCAAATCCGCCACTGATAATAGATGTATAATTAACATTATTCACAAATTATATTGTTTCACTCAATTATGAGTGGATAAATATAAAATATTATTAACATATTTAACATGTTTTCCATAGTCAAATTGCTACTATAATTAATAAACAACAAATTATTTATGTTAAGTTTTGAAATGATTCGAATAGTGATATTTTTTAGAGGGCCAGCAGGTCACTACACGCAAATGGTTTGGGCAGATACGAAAGAAATCGGATGTGCGATGACTTACTATAAAAAGGGCGGCTGGAATAATTATCTACTGGGATGCAACTACGGCCCAGCTGGAAATTTTCTCGGCAGACCTGTATATAAAATTGGAAAGCCAGCTTCAGAGTGTCAAAACCACACAAGACACAGCCATTATGAAGGATTATGTTTGATGTAATAATTGTCCCATCGATAAAGATCGAATATTTCATCTTAAACATTAAAATTATGCCTATTACCTAATAAAAATTTCAAGTCACTGCGAACATGATGTTTTATTCCTCTGGAATCTATGCTTTGCTATGGCTTGCCCCTTCGATCAGACTAGATAAATAACTTGCCATACTGATAACACACTTTGTTTACAACGAACATCAAAACAAGTATATAGTCCAGTAGATGAAGGGACAAAGCTCGTGAAAATCACTGAAGACCCCACTTTGGGCTCAATTTGTAAGTCATGATAGGTGTTTTTAAACAAGAAAAAAAAAATGAACATCGTCTTATTATCTATAAAAATGGTCCCTGTTATTTCTTCAAAAAATTCGATGGTCTTCGAGTTAATGAGATCCAAAAGTCCCTTCATCTCAGCTGCTGCTCAGCCTGTAGGAATTCTGCTGTCTATGCATTAACGGGCGGACGAATTGTTCCATAACTCGGCAAAAAATTGACATTTTTCGATGATTCAAAATTTATCTCAATGGGAAAGATCCGTAGCTATCATCCCATGAGATTTGCAGTTCGTTAGTACCTGTCAAAAATATTTTAAAAGGCTGACAAAGTTTTTTTTCCATGATTTTGGGACCATTTCATTAATTTGTTTTTTATATATTTTTTTAAATAGTCTTTTATCCCAATTTTTTTTGAACTTTAGGAGATCTTCAATGATTTCAGAAATGTTTTTCACTGTCTTTCTGGCGTTTTAATAGAAAATTGATTTGTTTATTTACATTTTTCAGCTCGGAGCTCTGTAAAATCTGTGGAACAAGCGCGATTTAAAAAGTTATCATCCTATATATTGCTTATCAATGCACATACTTTTAAAGCTTAGAGTGTTTAGTTTCCGAATGTACTTTTCAATTTTCAATAATGCTCAATAATTTTCCAGAAATCAGGAAAATTAATCACACCGGTGAAAACCGAACTTTTTTTCAAAAGACTTCTTATTGCCTGCTCTTTATTTTTTGAAAATTAATAACTGGACCATAGTAGAGCTTGTATTCAGACCTTTCCATTGATATAGGTTAATCCCCATATCCCATCTTGGTTATTAAAATTTCGTTACAATTATATAGGTACTCCATTTTTACGCTCCCTGTCTGAGAATCATGCTATTGTATATTACCTTACATCGTGTACCCACGCAGTCATAGTGGTCGTCTGCATTTGTGTACAATCTCTTTTTTGGAGTCGTCGGCTTTCCCGGATTATTGATATATTTTTTAGTTTATTGATTCAGTTATAAAAAAAAACAAGAAGTGCTAACCGAAAAAAAAAGTTTTTTTTTGCCTCAACTTTATAAACTGATGTAATTGTTGTAACAATTGAATAGGTAGCTCTTGTAGTAGAAAAGGAAGCAAACCTGGTTCCAGAATGCTTTATTTGCAAGCATGATGTTGTGGATGACAATGTAAATGTTACTCGTGTTTCAGAAAATTTGTTTCGAGAGAGCTAGGAGAAAGACGATAATTTCCATGCCAAAAACACTGCCGTGTATGTGAGGATTTGAATTAAATCCGTCTACACACTCTTCTAGCATGTTCATTGTTCAGAGAGCTTGCCTGTTTGTGCATAATGAGTGTAATGAGAAGCAGCGGCAATGGAAGCCACAGTCTATCTTCCGCATACAGGCTAGAGTGCAAAGATAGTTGTCGCGAAGGAAAAAACACCCACAGATATTCTCGAATAACAGATATTACCACAAACTCGCTTCTAGGAAAGTATTAACCACATTTAACGACAACCATCCATACCTTATCCAGCTCTGGTTTGGGTTGAAATATCGTGGCAAATCAGAGCTCGCGTTACTTCGAGTAGGCTACAAAAGTTGCTGTAGGCAGACTGTCTATGTATTGTTGCGTCAGCCTAGCGTACAAGGCAATACGATGGGAGTACGTTTGCCTTCTGCAGATAACGCTTACATATTGAGATCTGTTGACAAAGCGGAATTGGCGCGTAATCGTAAAGAAGCGTTCTTGCCTCGTCTCGTCTCCTCTCGTACTGTCTTGTTAGACGCCAAGCGGCAATATAGTTGTACAAATCAAACACGTCCTCTTTGTCTATTGTATACCAACAGCTTTCGAACGACACATGGACAGAAGTTAAGTGTAAGGCTGAACTCAGACGGACCATAACGACGCGTCACGACAACTTCATAATTGTGGTTGTTAGTGAGCGAAGGTCGTGGTTATTTTAAAAGTGCAATATTATTATAGCAGTACTCAGACGAACAGCTTCTTGTAGTTGATCTCAGCGACGGTCGTGACATGTGGAAGGTATGACCCACAAAATTGTCGTTGTTGGTGGTTCAATGCAAAACACATGTGTACGACAGACCACCTTCACAATGCGACAACTGGCCACTCCTCGTTTCTCCATACTGAAACTGATGAACACTACCGAACACCATTATCGTTAATTGAAGTCGTCTTCAACAACAGATTTGATGACGACAACAAAAACACCAACTTGTCACGTCGCTGTGGTCCGTCTGAGTTTAGCCTAAGCGTATCGTCACTTCTAATATAATATGCTCAAGCGATGATACATGGACAGTGATCTGTACCCTTACAAAAAGCGACCAGAAAGATCGTCCTTGCAGTGAGTGGTTCATAAAAAAGAATATTGGGACGTTTTATTTGTGCTACCATTTATTCCACGTCAAACGAACAAAATGTTGGTTTGTGCTTGATTGAAAATCTTCAGAAACAATTTTGACGCGTGACCGGGTTTTCTAGTAGATGGTACATAAATCTTATGATTTTGTTTATGCAATTTTTATGATCTATTGATTTCAAGAACGTTATTGACAAGTGTTTGTCTATCATGTCGAGTTGTAGAGCGTTCATCTAGAAAGTATGAAACAAGTATTTACATACAGAAGATTTATGTTTAAAATTCATAACACAGAGTTTAGCTCAAACTAAAATATGAAATCTTTTGGATATATTTATATAGAATATTTTCATCCGGATGTCATTGAATTGAATTTGGTAGTCGTTTTTAAAAAATAAATACTGTTGGCAGCTAAAAGGTCTTTTTAGAGTGTGTCAGCCAAACGATGAGTGTCGTTATTATTACACTTACAGTACAATGTCAAAAATTTATTATTTTGACAAATCTTTTCTATCAAGTCATAAGGAATTCATTTATTTGTTAAAAATTCTATCTACCATGGATGATGAGTTTTTCATAGGGGTTTGATTTTTCATTAAAAATTTCCAGTTACCATGAGCGTACTATAAAATTTCAATGTTGAGGGTTGAATGGAGTACACGCATATTTCATATTTTGCTTGGATATTAATTTATAATAGTAAATATTGATATCAAAAATTACTAATAATAGGAAATAAACCAGTTTCCATTGGAAATTACTCCCAAATTTTCAAATAAAATTCAAATTTCAATGCACTTTCCAACCACAAACCGAGGATTTCCGAACGCTACCGAGGATACGTGTGATGTCATATCTCTTGTGTTTACTTATGTCAATATGGCCGGTATTGCAATAGGTTATTTGTAGTTGTGTGTTTATATTGTATTTTAATCAACTATTAATTGCATCGACGTAAAAATATCACTCATACGTTTGTTTGAGACCATTACGTGTTTGTGTGTGCTTTTTTTTATTTCTAAAAGTCAACGTAAAGTGGAAAGTGGGCATAAATATTCGATATTTCCGAGGATATTCCAAAACTTTTGGAAGAATATATTTTATTTACTAGTTCAGTGTTCAGTGACAATTTTTTCATATTTTGTGAGTAAAGATATGGCTAGCGAAGGTTTTGTAAAAGCACAAACTGATAACTTGCCCAAAGTAGACTTATTTATGCTGCTTGAATTTATGAAGTCAAACAGCTGCTTTAATGCAAAGGAAATAAGAGGAGTCGAGGCATTATCGTAAGTACGATTTAAACTATGTTTTATTTATATAATATATACCAACCATATTTCGATGTGTGGTCGTAGGAAAATGATGTTTTTATGGTTGATTCCTAGACATATAGGTACATAACCTCAAACTATTTAGGAATAAAAATGTCCAGCATAGAAGTAGGTACTTACATTAAAATGGTACTCACAAACAGAAGTAATGCCCTTCTTGTAAGTGTATTTTTGCTTGCGCCACCAGGTAAAGTAACAAATATTTTGTCTGGAGTTTTAATAGACGTTGATTTACATACTGGAACAATGCAATATTCGGAATACAAAGTTAAGAACGTAAACAAATGACGTTACACCATGGGGCAGCCATCTTTATGACGTAAAGCGCTTTTTGGCGGACATTCAAATTTTATGATTTTTAAAGTCGTTTTAAAAGTAAAGTTTATATTTTTTTGAAAAAATGGGCATGCAAGGAGACCTGATGAAGCGTCAATTCCCACCAATAGCAGAATTTATGCTTGTACCCTATTATTCCTGCAAGTTTCAATTCAGCATGATCCTACAGTGATATTTTTCAAAGAAGTTCATTTTTTTGCGGCTTCACTTCAGCCGGAAGTCCACAGTTAGATTGGGTAAATAAAATTACTGATTTATAGAATTTCCAACAAACCAGAAGTGTTTTTGTCTGAAACATACTGCGATTATTAAAAAATAATAATCGTTGAATAATAATTATTCTAACGCTCTAAACATTTTGAAAAAAAAAATTTTCAATCACCGTTTAACTTTAAAGCAACAACTACTTCCCGGGCTATAGGCCCCGACAGATATTAAATTGCAATTCAAAGTCAAACGGAGTTGGTATATCTACAAGATATTTAACACCAATCATTCTGGTTGGCAATAAGAAGGGACAACATAGCTTGTAGATCGACAATATTGCAAAACTGTAATAATACTTAAAAAATAATTATCTCTCCGAAACCCAGGACGTGTGTTAAATATGTTTGTTAATTATTTCAATAGCTTCTCTTAATTATGACATGACTTCGTGATTACAGATATTTTTTATGATACATTTTTATTGCTGTTTTTGTTTACTACAGCACCACGAATTCCAACAACAACTTTTTACATGATTCATACTAGATTACCATATTTATCTTATAATTAACAAGTTAACAAAAAAACAATTAGTTTTCAAGGAAAATAAATTCTAACCAAATTATTCCACGGGACTTTTTTTTATTTTACTGCATCAACCTCTAGGGTTATGAGCGGGTACAAAGTGTGACTACATGGAAATAGTATATTACATAACAAGAGTTGTAAGCTACTTATTACATGCGAATAGAAAAGTTGCGCACGAGCCGCGTAGCGGCGAGTGTGGTAATTCTATAAGCATTTAATAAGCTTACAACTCTAGTTGTGTACTATACTTTTTCTACGATCAACTTCATTATTAAAATAAAACGCATGAATAACAAGTAGCATTTATTTATCAAACAGTAGCCAAAAAAAATAATTTAAAGTAAACATTTATTTATAGTAATTAATCAGAATGGAAGGTTTTCGATTTTTTGCTTTTAAAACCGTCGGATTGTCTTTTTGTAACCTCGCAATTTTGTGTAATTTTCAATATTGACATTATTCTTCAAAGTTATAGTACCTACTCTTCAATATCGAATATATTGCCCATAATGAAGATGGTTTGAATTTCTTAGTGATTTCTCCAAAATATGCCAAGAGTACGTTTTCAGAAAATTAACTTACATTGTTAGTTGTTCGCCGGGGTTTACATTTTCATATCTTCCTCTCGACTTTTCTGGCAATATGTTGTCAGTAGTGCCCGCGGCTAATTGTATAATATTGGGTGGTGTGCTACTTAGTTCGTGTTCACTATTTGATGAGCTCATTTTAATTATTTGTCTTTAAAACAAATAATGTACATTCACACTAACAGCTAGTGACAGCGAGTCTTATTAAACGTCAAAACAACCTCTACTAACTCGTTTCCTGGTTACTCGAAACCATTGACAGACTAGGCTTGGGTGATAAATTGTTGTTTTTCTAGAACTGAAGCGTAATTTTTTTTATTACGTGCTAGTCATTACGTGTCAGTATCCGTAATGATCTATTTACTTAGTAACAAAATAGTAGGTAATATGGAATTTACCAGTGTGAGAGTAGAAAAAAATATTTAATACATGTATATTGAGAAATTCTTAGCCTACTATAGAACCAAACAAAATTTCAATGTCAAAATATTTTATTACTCAACACATTCTCCTCTTAATTGGAGACATTTATAACAGTCAACCTGCAACGTCTCTAGACCTTTAAAAAAATGTTCCTTTTTGCTTTGCAAACCAGACCTCCATAGTTTTCATAACCTCCACGCTGGAAGAAGATTTACGACCTTTTAAACTTTTTTACAGTTGAAGAAAGAGATGATAGTCGGACGGAGCCAAATCTGGTGAATAAGGGGGGTGCTCTAGTGATTAAAACCCTAAATCACGAATTTTTTGCATGGCAACATGAGATTTGTGTGCAGGGTGAGGCTGGCCTGGAAAACAAAACACCTTTGGATAGCTTTCCGCGTCTTTTCTTCTTGATTTTTGCCCGTAGAGTGGTCAGTATTATCGAATAGTAATCTCCGGTTATTTTTCTACCCTTATTAAAAAAATCAAGGTAATCCCAAAAAACTAAAGCAAGAACTTTTCTTGCAGATTTTTGGACACGAACCTTCTTAGGTATTGGAGAGGACGGAGGACATTGATCACCAAGGGTATTAAGCATATCTTCGTAAATCTGCATACCTCTTAACCCTTTAAAATACAAGTAATTGATAATGGCTCGATACTCCAATTTTTCGATTTTCACACTTTCGGTGGACATATTTTTCCTTTTAATTTATTGCATGGATCTGGTTTACTTTATTAACGTGCAGCTTCACACTGACACTTCTAATGATAACTTATTGTTCGTTGCTATGGTACCGCAATATTTTGTTTATGCATGGAATTGGTCTGGGCTAACTAGACATCAATACATCCTTGTAGTTCTTATATTTTCAAATGGAGATTGGAGTATTTCAGAAATTTGAGCATTTTTTCATAGTTTTCACTCAATGCGCGTTTCATATTAGGTGGGATGTTGTTAAGTGTTTTTCTAACACCTTAACCTGCACAATCCAACCGTACTTATGTGTTCCATGATTAGAGGAACATCACATATTAAACACTGCTTATTAAATAAATGCTGGTGTGTGATGAGTGACTGAATGTCCTATTCTTAACCTGTTTAAATCTCCCTGGTCTTTTCTGTTCTGTGGAAGTGTCAGTCATCTTTTTTGCCAGATATTTCATATAACTAGTTTGAAATCGGCAACTGAATTGTTTACGAAATATGGTAGATTTTCGTTGCTCACAGAATGTCGCGCAATTTCATCGACTTTTTCATTGGGTGGTATGCCTACATAAGAAGGAGCCCACAGGAACACTACTTTAAAGTGTGTTTTCTGGAGTCTGTGAAATTCTTCTTTGATATTTCAAAGTATTTGGTGAGTGGGAAATAGTTGTTTTATTCCCAAGAGAGCACTTTAGGAGTCTGATATTATTAAGTTTTTGTTTTGCTGTTTCTAGCTTCTCAAAGCTGCAAGTAAAGCGAGTAACTCTCCTGTATACACTGAACAGTGAGGATTCAGCCTGATTGCATAAATGTTGGTATCTTGTGAGAATGCCGATACAATTCCGTTTTCTGATATAGATACATCCGTGAAAATATGATCAGAATAACTAGTGAATTTAGAAATGAGGTCATGGTATCA
Organism: Galerucella pusilla; assembly: GCA_910591695.1. Taxonomy (NCBI): domain Eukaryota; kingdom Metazoa; phylum Arthropoda; class Insecta; order Coleoptera; family Chrysomelidae; genus Galerucella; species Galerucella pusilla. The sequence goes on along the minus strand of CAJUYI010003512.1, from coordinate 1,929 downwards.
TGGTATTTTAATTTGAATATGTGGTCGCTGGTAAAGTGAGCTGCTTATCTACCAATTAGAAGTTGACTGCTGGTATTTGAAGGACGAAATTCATGACATAACGGTAAAGACAGTTGGAATTGATCAATATTGAAATCTGATCTTTTTAATATTTCATGAAAGGCAAGTATTTTTTCTGGGTGTCTGGGATGGTATTTGTACCATGAAATATTGTCAAAAAACTAGGATTGTTGTTGTTTAGAACCGAGACTCTAGATGCATAGCATAAAGATAGATATAGACGTCTTAGATATAAAGGACGTTGTGATGTGATAACTTGGGGGCTACTAACAGGATTTGTTCTGGAAGTTCCTGAAACTATTTTTAGAGAACTGGTCTGTATAACATCTAATTTGTGTAAAAGAGTGCCTCAATAGCACTCTTGGCGTATACTAGCAAAGTTCCCCAATTACCTTCAGGTCTACACAGATGCCTTAAAGTTCTCAGACAAGGTTAGAGCAGCGGTAGTGACTACAAATTCAGTCCATATGCTCAAGCTCTCAATAACTCACTCTATTTACTCCGCAAAACTTTATGCATTATATCAAGCATCAGTCCTTATAAATGCATATGGCACTCATAGTCATCTAATTCTCACAGACTCCCCCAGCGCTCTAAAAACCTTACAAACAATTTACTAAGACCATCCTTTCGCGAATAAACAGAAACTTTACACTGCCCAACAAAACCGCAAGAACGTTGTTTTCATCTGGATACCATCCCACATAGGAATCCATGGCAACGAAGAAGCAGACAAATATACTAAACAAGCTACAGAAAATGGCAATACGGAAACAACTAGTTTAACAGTGAGTGCGGATGTAAAAAGTGCAGTTAATGCTCAAGTGAAGAGTGCGTGGGGAAATCGGTGGAAAAGTGCAAAAACTAAGCTAAACGAGGTAAAAAAGTCAACAAAACCATGACCTATACTATCCAAAGATTTCTTCTAACCAGACTACGCTTAGGCCACACTTGGCTAACCAATTTTGTTACCTATTATTTATTTAAAATAATAAGGGAAGATAAATTGCAACGGCGACTCAATGTGGAGAGCACCTCAGGTGTGAATTCGGAGACCAAACTGATATCAGTTCATGTAGTAGTCTTACCGGTTCGCAGGTAATCCTACTTTATTTAAGTTATTGAAGTTATATTGAAATAATTGAGATAATAGATGAAGTTTAGAAACCAAATGAATTTAATAAGTTAATAAATCAGGTTAAGCAATGTAATTAAAGTTAATCAAGAAAGGTAAGTGGGCGCCACCCTGAATAATATTAATCGACTTAATTGTTCTTCACCTCACAACTCTCTATCAACAAACCTGGAAATCCTGGAAAGGAAGGAATATGAACAACGTTGTTAAATTTTACAAGTTTTAGAACTAATTTTAAAACTTATATCACAGTGAATGAATTAATAGATTAAAAAAATGTTGTTGTTGGTCATTGAAGCAATCACGTTGTTTCACTTTCCTTGGTTTCTTCGGAAAAGTCCTAGGTATTTGAGGTTAATCCATGGAAAGTTAGTTAATGGGAAGCTACTTCATGGAGAGTTCTTCGTCAAAAATGTCCGGTACAAAATGTCAGGTACAAACTGTCAGGTACAAGATGGCAGGTACCGAATGGCAGGTACAGAATGGCAGGTACAAAATGACAGGTACAAAATGGCAGGTACAAAGTGGCAGGTACAAAGTGCATTCAAATTTGAATAAACTTTATATGGATTCAAGGTGTGTGAGGTAAACCTCCCACCACAAATAAAAATTTCAAACCTTATTGGTTCATGGTTCACAGGAAACGATCAGCAACGATCCTAAGCCAAAGTGTGACTATTGTTATGAAACACTAACTGTCAAGTACCTTCTCATTCAATGTCCACAATTAAAGG